>LPNX010256736.1:0-68138 GCA_001517045.1 Pseudotsuga menziesii | reverse complement strand
ATAGTGCATTAACCCAAGGTCTTTCATCTCAAATTATTCTACTAGTTTCTTCTTGCTTTCCATGATCTGTTTCTCCTTCCCTGTCAAGAATAAGTCATCCACATACAATAACAGGATGACAGGTTCATCTTCTACAACCTTGAGATAAAGGTTAGGATCAACTTTACTCTTGGTAAAACCCATAATTGACAGGAAACTGCCATACCAATCTCTGGGAGCTTGCTTCATGCCATAGAGGCCTTTCTTCCAACTTACATATATGAGTCCATCTGTCTTCAAATTCAAATCCTTTCAATGTAAAACTCTTCCCCAATCATACCATTAAGGAAGGATTGTCTTTACTTCATCATGGAAGCAACTACCATCATAGTTCTGAAGGAAGTGTACCTTGCTTCTTGGAGTAAGTGTCTCTTCAAAATTAATTCCCTCTTTCTTATAGAAACCTCTAGCCACAAGTCTTTTCTTACTTCTATCAGCGACATATTTTATCTTGCAAATCCATTTGTAAGATACCACATGCTTGCTTTCTGGTTTGAGTACTATATCCCAAACATCATCATAACATCTTCCATGAGTTCGTCTTGTCAGGTCATCAACATATCCTAGTCTTTTGCATTCAACTTTGAAGGTTGGAACCCACTTTACTCTTGGTAAAGTCTCGATCCATCAGGAAGCTGTCAATCATGTCGTACCATGTCGAACTCAGATATCTTCTATAGTCACTCCCCCTGAAGTGGAGTATTATCTTCCTTCTTCATTATGTATAGGTGATTCTATGCTTGATATATACTGGTCAATAGAGTATGTCATGTCATAGTCTATTCTTTCTGAGGCAAATCACGATTCTTGCTTTGTACACTTGTTCTTGCAGATCCATATGGAAGATACTACGTACTTCCCTTTATGTCTTGAAATCATATCATATACATCATTCCCCATAATCAACTATTATTCTTTGATCATAGCTTCTTTCATAGCATTTTTTTTTCTTCATCTTGAGTTATCTCTCATACCCATGGTGGTCTTCATCCTTCGAGGTGGATCTACCACTCTTTGAATCTCTTTCTTTCATCATGGTGTCTCTAACCATGGGAGCTTCAGATTCATGTTTATTGAATTGTCATCACTTGTTCTTCGGAACAAGTATCATCCTTGTTTTCTTTTAGGAGGTTGTATAGGACCTTTCCTACAATTCAAATGCACCAGTTGCATGGTTAGAACTACATATGCATAATGACAAATTCTTATGCATCATGCAACTATTTAGGCAATACAACATTCATCCATATCTCACAGAAACTTTCTATATGCCTTCCATCTCTACCATGACATCATTGAGATTGTGCAATAATCCAATATGTCAGCAAATAGGTTTCATTCTAGATAAGTAAGAATGGATATTTGTATAGAACCATGAGCTACTTACCCATCACATGCATGCAAACAACACATCAACTGAATATAATCAAATGCATAACAAAACAATATCATTAAATGACAATATAATACTTATATTTTGTTTGTTTCATGGGTAGAATCCTTCTTGATCATTCTGCTTCATCATATTCTTCATCCATGAAATCATCATTTCTTATCCAAATGATAAGATGGATAAGAGGTTCATCAAGAATTGAGTTCTTCATATTCCTCATCGCTTGAGGGATCTTCTTTGAATGATGAGAGCTTGATCTTCAATTTGCTCCCATCTTTCTTCTTCTCTTCTTATGAGACGAGCTTCTTCTTCTTCCCAGAGTCAACTGAAAATAATCAGTTCCTTTTGGCACACATTCCTCACATGAATGAATCCCATGATCATGGGAGGCCATCTGCTTCTTCTTCTACCGCTTCAAGATGTTATGCATTCTAGATCTTCACATTCTTCAACTGTTTTCTCAAATCCATCTTCTGAATTATGTTCTTATATTCAAATAACTTAATCAAGGAATCAAACATCGTCGGTGTCTTTAGGGAAGACACTTGTGGTACAAGTTGATAAGTGATTGAATCAACAATGATCTTCTTGGCCTTGATCAAGTTCTTCTTGTGCAAGGCTTTGAGGCTCATCTCCCTCCAGAACTGGAACCTCTCTACTCATGTAGGTGTCCAATTCATTTTCTTCAGAGAGATCAAATACTTCCATGCTTAGAAGTTTTCAACTTCACCAAGCTTATCATCAAGCTGATGTGATAGATCACTTTGAAATGAGAACCTCAAATGCAAATAGCAAAATATTAGATCTTACCGATTTGAGGTGTCAGTCCTGCTTCCGGAGCTGGCTGATCTAGGGTTTGTCAGAGAAACCCTAATTTTCAAAACTTTGAATCTTTCATATTTGATTGGATAGAAAGATATATCTCTTCAAATGGAGCTTTCCAATGTACTCCTTTTCTGAAAACAGTGGAGGGAAGCTCCCGAAACAGGAAGCCCTAGTTTTCCAATTTCTTCTGCAGAAATGCCTGTTACTGTTTCTGTGATATCTCTGAAATTACTACTCCTCTATGTCTGAAATTTCGTACTGAGGTAACCTCACATGTCCCTAATCCAAAACCATAGGTTTCCTTAGAATTGGTTTCACCAATTGGGATTTATGATCATTTTCCCAAGGTGACCTGTTACAGGACTATTCAGAACAGTGAAGTTGTACGGAATGCCACATATCACTGGTTCATCTTCAGGTTCAGAAATTTGGACCACAGAAAGTACAGTCCATGATATTTTTGGAAAATATTAAGGAATTCCATTTGGACCTCTGTATCCCACGCTACAGCAATTCTCCCTAGGTGTCCTGTTTAGGGATGAATTCTGGAAGAGGCTGGAACCCTAACTTGGAGGGATCGTATCTCCCACAATATAGTGAATCTGAGGCTAAAGTTTGTACAAAGTGTAAATCAGGATTTTATATTTGGCCTCTGCAATTTTCAACTCCTGAGCCTTTGCCAATATCAGGATATAGCGAATGTACCAAAACTTAGTAGTTTTAGTATTTAGGGTTTTTCCAGATCAGGGTCAAACTAGGGTTTGACTTTCCCGGAGTTTCACCCAACCAAATTTCTTGATCCAGGTCTCTAAAATTCGATTTTGATGAGGAGAAAAATCCTATGCTGGGCTCACTCGAAAATTCTTCTTCTGTAGAAAGCCCTAATTTTCTGCACCAAAACTGAAAATGCTCGGAATCAAATTCCGCTTTGACAGAAAGATGCACCCTTTAATGGAGAGTCAGTCTAGCCTTCTTTTGCTGATCGATCATGGATAGAGACCCAAAAAATAAGAATCCCTAGATTCTTTAGCTGCACAATGTCTTCTTTCAGGGTGGCTCTGATACCATGTTAAATTTTCATATGCTAAGCCAGATCAATAGTATTTCATTTCGATTTCATAACAAAAGCATATAAACATGATCACTGAAATATAGACAAGCACAACCATACAAAAGGAGAACACAAATATTTATCCTGGGAAAACCCTAAAGGGAAAAACCCAGCAAAAGCTTCCTCAATATAGATGCCCCAAAAGATAAAAGATAAAACCAACAAGGAGATCAAAGCCTGATCCTCCTCCTTCTCCAGCTAATTCTCTTCTCCACTAATGCGCTACATAAGTGAGAGTGTGTGTGTCTCAAATGAGGAGCGCCACACCTCTATTTATATTCATCCATTCACTTGAATTAACTCATCCGACATGTAGGCTCGAGTTAATCATGTAGGCTCGAGTTACACATGTAGGCTCAAGTAACCACACTGGGGTGCTAATGACCCACCTTTACAAATAGAGGGGACAACCTCATGACTCTTATTAGTTCTTCCGATTAGAAGCATCAGGGTACAAGATAATACAAGTGGTTCTCCTGGTAGGACCATCGGGGACCACAAAAGATACATATAGAATATTCTTCGAAGTTACAATATTTCAACAAGTGGCCACATGAATCTGGGTCGTTCTGGTGAGAAACCATCCTAAGAAACCTCCAAATTTGTAAATGTGTTAAATTCAATATATGGTCACATGAGGTTATGCAATTCTTAATGGTTATTATCCAAAAAGAATTAAAATAGGGATTGATCAAACCAAAATTCCAACATATGGATATGTTACTATTTGTAAAATTATATCGATAATAATTTTCAAAGATATTTCATAATACATGATATTAAAAATGATAGGTCATTAAATTTAATATAGCTTGTAATATTATATAGATAATAAATAATAACAATTTTTAAAGATTTGTATAATAGATCTTCTAAGGTTGAGATTATGGAATGAAGGGTAATTACATGGAGTCATTAGTGCATGTAATTAAATAGTATAATGTTGTGTTATTTTTAATATGGTATTATGTAATATTATAATACATGTTTGTAATAATATAAAAATTATATATTGTAAATATTTATATATTATAAGTTTTTAATACACATTTTAATGATCAAACAAAATGGCTATGGGGATATTGGTCAATGTAACATGGTGAGGACTTAGTTCATGTGAATTGAGTCTATAATTTTGAGTGTACAGGTTGACAAAAATATTGCACTTAGAGAGGAGGCTTGATGCCAGTGAACACATCCACCAACATATGGAGTTGTAGGGACCTCACTGGATGTCTCTAGTTGTGCACATCGTGAATCAGGTGGGTGGTGATGTCAGATGCAAAATTTACCTTGCCAATAATGAATAAAGGAGGTTTAACTTGATAGTGACAAGGAGAGGTAATCACTGCATTATATGTATCATATTCTGCGTGGTAAGGACTGTAAGAGGTCGAGGAATTTAAATATTTACTTGAAACTCCAAGATGGGGTTAGGCCTCTACCTTTATTTCATATGGATCTGAGACTGGTTTTGGGTGAGCACTCCATTTTAATTATAATTGATTCTTTGATTGGTTAAAATATTGTTCTTGGTGCTTCCACTGGTTCAATTATTATTGGATCAATTGCTACGACGTTTAAAGGAACTGAGCCTGGTGAAGCTACAATGACTAGTGCAGCTAGTTCGACGGTCACAGATCATGATATTTATATTGAAGTTAGAAAATAACCTCAGTATGGGACTTGGGACTCTTACATTGAAGGATCAACAACTAGCTATGATGCTTCTATGTATCGATATGGTACTAGTTCTAGTACCTAATTCATAATTGTAGGAACCTTATTTTCCATTGGCATGCGCTTAACGGTTTGCTTCAATGGCGCAACATGGATAAAGATGGTTAAGAGAAAATTCATTCAATTGCTTTGTTGGATCTCTGAAGATTGAGGTGCATGGGAGCAATATTACTAATATAAGGTAAACAATTTACAAAATTTACTAAGTTGTAATACTTCATTGTCACAATTGCAATTTTCCATGACACAATTAGAAATGACTAACATAAATGACTAATTCATATTCTTCTAGTTAATCATTTTTTATGCCGTGACTAAATTACTCGTTTAATTTAGTCATTTTTAACTTTGTCACTTATTATCTAGTCATATTTGTTAACTGGTGACTAAATTAGTCGTTAATTTTAGTTGTTTATAGTTGGGTCAATCAAAATTTCTCATATTTAGTAGTAAATCACTTGAAAAACCTATGGTGACTAGAATTTTTAGTCATGTAGTAGCTAATTTCTCATTTTGTACTAGTTTCTAAAAGGTCCTAATGAAAATTGGTTAAGGTGAAAATTTGGCCCTACAATATGGGCAACCTTGAATGTTAGTCAACCATGAAATTAGGTAAGATGAGTGAAACTTGTGGCCACATGGAATATGGATAAGCATCTGATTCAATTTAAGCACACAATACAATCCTCAAATCAATCTAAGCACACAACACAATCCTCCTCTTCCAATGCTCTTTATTTTAAACCCATCCAAGATTCTCTTCTTTTTGTTTTAGGTGTATATATCTATTTTATTAGAAGAATAATACATTCTTTACTTGTCGCTACATAAGCAGGCTAGACACCTTCTCTAACAGGGTTTGATGGAAGCCTTGTTTCACTAGTCAAGCCACCAACATTGTACCACTCCCTATTATTAGTCAACATGATATGACAAAGCCTAAATATAATGCAAGCATTTCACCACTATTACTATTCATTTGTTATTTGATAGAGATAACTTAAAGATCAAGCCCAAATAAATGTTTATAATGTTTAGTCTTAAACACTTGCACAAAAGAAAGCAACTTCATATGCATAATACTTAGATTTGAGAGTTATTTTACAAACCTCTTGATTACAATTGTTATATGAATCATTGTAATATTATAAGTACCTATTAATTACAATATAGAATCCCTCATTGTTTATACAATATGTGGTTTTATACATTGCAAAAATGTGAAACTAAACAATTCCATACTAACGCATCAAAATGATAGCTTGTTTGTTTCTAGTTACCACAAAGATGGATATTGGTATTAACCAGTCATAAAATAATCACAAAAAAAATTAAAAGTGAAATAGAGAAGATATATTTTACCTTAAATGAATCGATTTCCAATATTTCACCATCAAATTGACAAAACATTTTTCTCTTTGATGTATGCACACATATAGTGAAGGGATCCAACTGTTATAAATTACTGCAACATAAACATACTTGATTCATATTATGAATACATGTAACTGGAGGAATACTGGATACTACCACAACTGTAGACAACATGTGAAAAGGTGTGTTTCTGATATGGTACACCGAAATATTTGATAGAATAAAAGGTCACAATGAAAATTGGTGAAGATGAAATTTTGGTCTTATAATATGGGAAATCTTGATTGTTATTCAACCATGGAATCCTGAAATATGAGTGAAAATTGTGGCCACTTGGAATATGTTCAGGCATCTGATTCAATTTAAAACAATCTAAGCACACAACAAAATCCTCAAAGCAATATAAGCACACAACACAATCCTCCTCTGCCAATTATGTAGTGATTATGTTTTGGCTATGGCATTGTTATTTGTGTCATTTTAACTCTAAAAGTTTTTTTTCCAAGTCTTTGCATCTATAGACTAAGAATTCAATACAATAGTAAATGTATTCATGTTATAATTTATCCCCTAAATTATTCTTCATGCCATTATCTTGAGTTATATTCATCGCAACTATCAAGTATATTCGTTTAATTTCATGAATCATTTTGTCTAAATTTTATGTTTTTCATCCTTAGTTGTTGATCTGATTTGAATATTTTTTTCATTTTATAGGTGGTTAATCCTTGGAAAAGAAGGGAAAGACTCTAAAATCTCAAATGATTACGTGTTGTTACACACATGTAATGCACTTATGCGCGTTGTGAGTGTGAAAGTGTCTCTTATATTTGAGTGTGTCACTTATCTGTATGTGAAGTGTGAGTGTGGCACTTATGTATACGTGTTAAGTTAAGAATATGCATCTAACACTTATTTGTGGGTGTGTTGCTTATGTGTATGAGTGACTAGCTTATGTTTGAGTATCTCACTTATGTCCAGGAACATGCCACTTGTTTCCAAGTGTGTCACTTATTTTTATTTTGATGTTATTTGGGTGTGAGTGTGCCACTTATGTGGATGTGTGGGTTAGGTATGTGTTCATTGCTTGTGTGGATGTGTGGGTTAGTTATGTGTTCATTTATTATGTGGATGCAATGTGTGTCACATATGTGAGTGTGTGTGTGTGTTGTTTATGTTGATCCCACCCCATCACCTCCATAATGAAATGTCTCTCTCGGCTATGGAAATTCCTCATGGATGCATAGAAGGAAGATTTCCATAGTGTTCGGGTACACAGGGTACTCCCAAAAGACTGAACACCTTGAGCAACCGCTTCACACAAATAGATCACATATCAACACACCAATGTTTGTCACGTGGTTAAAACCCTCAAGAGGGAAACAACCCACGTCCCCAGCCAAACATATACTTGTAGCAATTTATTATGCAAAAGAAAGAAAGTTACATGAGCTTCTCATAATCGATCAACTAGCCAAGGACCCTCTATGCTCTTTAAATAGAGATCATAGACCAATCAAGTGTTAAGCCACAGATCAATGGTAGGTACGATCTAAGAGAAGTTGAACCGTCGGATCACTCTATGTCTAGAACATATCATCACTGTCGGATTATAATATTTACAAATGCATACTAATGCGTACTAAAGAAACACACTTTTGCCTAACGGATATATTACACAAGTTGATCTTAACTAACTCCTAAGTGTCTAAATAGCCTAACATCCCCCCTTAAGAACAACTTGGGATAGGATTGAAGGATTTACAAAAGTGACACTATTAGGAGAAGGAAGGAGGCATTAGAGCCTATCCCCCCTTAAGGACACATTCCTAAACTCCTAACATAGACCGAAGTTTAGAAATATTCACTTCTGTAAGAGACTTGGTGAAGATGTTTGCAACTTGATCATCTGTAGGGAAATAGAGAACTTCAATAACACTATCATGAACAAGATTTCTGATGAAGTGCATGTGTAGCTCAATGTGTTTGTTGCACTGATGTAGAACTAGATCTTTGGAAAGCTTGATGGCACTTTGATTGTCGCACCAAAGTGAAGTAGGCTGTTGCTGCTCGAATCCAAACACTAAAAGTATCTGTCGAGGCCATAAAGCTTCCTGATTGGCATTAACAACAGCTGGATATTTTGCTTCTACTGAAGAAAGAGCAAGAGCTTGTTCTTTCTTACAAGCCCAAGTGACACCTGGCTCTGATACCATGTTCGGGTACACAGGGTACTCCCAAAAGACTGAACACCTTGAGCAAACGCTTCCACAAATAGATCACAGATCAACACACCGATATTTGTCACGTGGTTAAAACCCTTGAGTGGGAAACAGTCCACGACCCCAGCCAAACAGCTACTTGGATCAATTTATTATGCAAAAGAAATAAAGTTACATGAGCTTCTCATAATCGATCAACTAGCAAAGGACCCTCTATGCTCTTTAAATAGAGATCATAGACCAATCGGGTGTTAAGCCATGGATCAATGGTAGGTATGATCTAAGAGAAGTTGAACCGTCGGATCACTCTATGTCTAGAACATATCGTGACCGTCGGATTAGAATATTTACAAATGCATACTAATGCATACTAAAGAAACACACTTTTGCCTAACGGATATATAACACAAGTTGATCTTAACTAACTCCTAAGTGTCTAAATATCTTAACACATAGAATGGGAAAAAAAAGTGCACAACTTCCTTTGAGGAAAAAAAATTATGCAATGCCTATTAGATGTGCTTCCTACTATTTAAAATGTCATATAGTTGTAGTGTTTTGGTCATCTTTCAAGGAATGTAGTCAACAAATGTTGCAGTCTTCGCTAAGTGCATGTTAAGGGAAAACTGAATCATGTTAGGTTCTTTTTGGAAGACACATTAATAGGAGCTTGTAAGACCCTTTTCCATGTCTTTTATGCCCTCATATTGCTGAACTTGGTTTCTTCAACAAACTAGAAATTGAATATATGTTGTAGATTTAAAAAAATCTTATACATGATGTCTAATGATTTTCCTTTAAAATGGGGGTATTTTTCTACAATATCCTATTAAAATACCATCCGTAAACATGCCAATTTTTCATTGAAATAAGTTTAATTATAGGTTAGTAAGATCCTTTTGGATTGAGGACTTCATCAACTAAACCCAACCCCTAGCTTGATGATAAAATTAGAACTTGGAGTTACTAAATACAAATCTCAGGAAAAATCCCATGCATGATATATGAAAACAACACTTGGGTAAAATCAAGAGTCTTGGTTGGATTTCAGTTATACCTTATTTGAAAATTATTAACCCCCATTTCTTTCATGTGTGCATTTTCATACTCTAGAAATCACATTTAGAGCTTTGCAATTTTATTTTAGACAAATTATATGTAGTTCCCTTCAAATCCATTCATGGGTCAATGCATGGCCCTTGAGAAGCTCAATAGGAAGAAAATACAGTCCACACAAAGCATAAAACCCTTGATCTTTAGACCAATAGACTCAAATTTCTTACCGAAAATGCACCATTCATTGTCATTAACATATAAAGGAAAGAAAAAGGGGTTTTCAATGTTCATGCATCTTAATATAATCTATGCGAAACGAAAAAAGGAGGATCTGGGCCCAGATAATTCTCTAACATGCAATTCACCCTCTTTGAAGCAAAGTTGTTTTTATGTATATATTGAAAATAATTAAAATTAACAATATAATTTTTTGTAACTTTTATTGATATGGGTTAATATGCATTTATGGTAATACATTTATTGCAGAATTGGTCCTTACTTTATATAACAAATAGTGTGAAATGTTTTTTCGGAAAATTGCTTCATTGATTGTTTTTGGAGTCAATATGGATGTTTTGGAGTCAATATGGATCTATTGTAATATGCTCATTCTAGAATATGCATTTAGTCTATATTAAAATACTTTTATAGACTTTGCTTATAGTCTATAATTAAATAATTTGCATAGGTTTTTTTGGGAAAGTTATTTTGTAGGTTTCTTATGAAAAAATGGATATTAACTTAATGTTAGTTATTTGAATAAATATGTACGTCGAGTTAGTAACATGAAGTATAATAAGTTTTTTTAATTAAAAATCAAGAAGATGATTTTCCCTCGAGTCACGTTATTTATCACCTGGACAACCCATTGCAATAATTGATCAACTCTTTTATTTTATCCACAACAATAAAGAAGCCTTCCTCATCAATGTAACATAGATCCTCTATTTTCAGCCATCCTTTGGATTCCAAAGTTGATGTAGTTGATTTGTCATTACCAAAACAACCTCAATGATTACTAAAGATTCATTAACAATGGATCCTTTTTTGAAATGATTCCAACCCAACATAACATCAACTCTCCATAGGATCTTCCTATGACCCCTTCTAATATTGATCCTTTTTTTTTTGACAAGGTAAATAGATTAACAAGTTGTTAATGGTTAATGAAAAGTCATTTTCTTAAGTTGATTTTACACAAGGCATACTCATAGTCCTATATAGTCACTAGATGTAATGTTTAATGACTAAGTCATTTTGTAAAACCTTTGGTTATATTGTCATGAGATGTAATGTTTAATGACTAAGTCATTTTGTTAAAACCTTTGGTTATATTGTCATGAGATGTAATGATTAATGACTAAGTCATTTGGTTAAATATGTTGGTTGTTATGTTGATGTTACTTATTTACAAGGTATATGCATTGTTTTATATTGCAATGTTTAAAATTAAGATCAATATAACCAATATTGTAACTAAAGACCAACCAAGATTTTAGGGAATTTTCTAAACTAAAATATACAATTAGATGGATTTGTTATGTTTTTTTTGTTATTTTACAAACTAAAAGTTTGTTAGTCTCCTTTTTATTATTTTACAAACTGAAATGCTTCATTTAATTAATGATAAATTTGTTTATGTACCCAAGAATAGCTACGGTCAAGATTCTACACAAGAATACAACCTATCAAAATTGTCACTTTTGGAATTCAATCATCATTTTATAACTTAGCATCTAGCATATTTAGTTAAATAACAATTAAAACTAAAATTTTACATTACTTCTTACTCAAACTTATTATTCTATAAATAAAGAATAAAAAGAATTTTATTAATTAGTACCCCTCGGAAATAAATATGAAAATATATAATTTTTAGCTAATATAGTATTAATAAAATAAAAATAATAAACATAAAGTGACAATAATGAACACAATGAATGACCAAGCTAAAACCAAATGACGACCCATCCATTTAACTCTCTACATTAAATAGTTTAACTTAATTTGAAAGGCAAACATATCAAGGGTCATGTACACATCACATATTATGTGTAGAGTAGGTAAACATAAACAAGAAAATACATTTTGAACAAGTCACGGCCAATACCACATGGTCAAACCACCAACTCCAATGGCTTCACACAGATTTCCAAACGAAATACGTATCGCCACTAATGCGTTGGTAATGACATAATGGCCTACGCAAGTGACCAAAATGTCTAAAATAGTAGCTCGCATGTAGGGTTGGAATTTGTATTCATTTTTACCCATAAAACAAATTTTTTGACCTTTTCCGTTTCTATACTCCCCATCATAAAAAAATTATCTAAAATTATTCCCTTCAACAATTAATATTTGATGAAAAATTATAATTTCGATAACAATTTTTTTATTAAAAAATCACTCTTCCATATTGAAGTTTTACTTTTAAAACTACTCTTCTAGTATACTGAATTTTTTATATATGTTTTTTTTAATCAAAGGAATTGGATTTTAATATAGGCTCCAACACCCCAACACCGTAGCAACCAACATCTTCCAAGTGATCCATAGTTGGTTTCCTTGCCTACACGTAATTGCAATAAAAAAATGCCAAACCAGTCTACAATTGAGTTGATGCCAGGATAGAGGAGCAACATGGAAATAAAATGTTCTTTGGCTCAATTATGTTTTAGTTGAACTAAAAAACACCTCCAAAATGGGGATCTCTAATCAGTAAATGAGGGTTCACATCATTTCTATATCAAACCAACAATGAGGAAAAGAGGACAAGAACACAGAACTCTAAAAGAGGAAAAATAGAAGAACAAGCTCACAATATCATTGTAGAAGATTAATATCGTCCTATTTCCAATGATGATAGTTAAAATCACTACAAATTCTATATATAAATCTCTATAATATTATTTCTTAAAAATAGGCATGCTATTAGTTTCTAGACCTTGAGGTTATAGTTATAGTCTCTCATTTCTCAACCCAAGGCTCTTGGTTCCACCAAGGGGGATTAATGAGGCTTTGCAGCAAGCCACCTTAGCTAATAGCCACTATGGGAATTTCAAAGAGTCCTCGACTAACACTATATAAGTTGAATATGGAAATTCTCACCATTATTTATTACGCTCACTTCACTCCCCCACTCTCACTTCCTCCCTTCTTCAAAACTTAATTATTAGAAACCTTTAAGAGGGGAGAGTGGGGGTGGGGTCACATTTCATGGCTCAGGTGCTACAACAATACCAAAAATAGGGGTTCTTCAGCTCATTGAATTCTTGCATGTTGGGGTTTACTTAGAGTTGATAAGAATTGCAAGAATAGATTTGTGAAATGGATAGACGTCACTGACTCATGAGTCACGAGTTAGACATAATTGAGCCAGGCATATCACTCAGCTAGTAAGAAAAAAAGAGTATGAATGTGAAAGGAAATCCAAGAAAGGTAATCACAAGTGTTTTAGGTGTAGAACGTACTTTGTTAATAAAATTCTAAAAAAAGAAAAAGAAAAAAATAATCTAATTTATTTTTAAATTGCTATCAAATTTATCAAAAATGAGGAGAGAAACCTACTAGAATTCGTGATAGGAAATGAGGCTACCCCTTTGCCGTAGAGGAGAGCACTAGTTGCAAACATGGATAATTTTAGGGGCTATATTAAGGGGGTTACAAAATTTTAGTGGGCTATATTTTTATATGGAAAGGGTTTTTTCAGCTAAAATATACTCGCCCAATATTTATTAGAAAAAAAGTAAATCCAAAATGAATAGCCTCCCATATATTAATTAGGAAAATGAAAAAAAAAATTCTTTCCCTATCAAAATCTCCCTCCAATCTATCATTTGCCCCCAATTTCAGCAATGGAGGCTCCCAAGGTTTATTCTGACCTCCATTTCCCTTGTTATTTAGGAATATGGTTGCACTTTCCTATAATTTTAGTTAATTTCATGTGATACCTTCTTTCATCACTTGATTTCCAGTATTGGAGGAAAATTCAGGGGCTATTATTTTCTATTTAAAGGATACAGTGATTCATGGTTCAATCACATCATATTGCGCTTGAAGGGTGAAGGTTTTGGTTGATGTAATTCCACCTTTCATTCTTAGTTTTCTTGACATTTAATTTTCACATAACATATCCATTGTTGAAATCTCAAGTCTTGAAGGGGAATGTCGAACATGCAATTTATCAGAGAATACAAACTCACATCATGCTTTTCATCCATAATTAACTTGGTATGCTTTTTATCATACTTTTTATCCACAGTTACAACACATTATTATATTGTAAATTTAGCTTTTCTCATGCTTTTTTATCATGGATTCTTTTTTAGACTTGTTGAATTCTAGGGCACTTCTGATTCTTAGGGCTCATTTAGTGTTATGAGGGCTTTATTCTATCCTAGGAGTATTGGTTCTATGAAATTGTTATAGAGCTCAAAATATATGATTTATTTATTCCTTGTCATGTTTAAACTATTGACTTCCATTTTTAGGTTGTTAGCGGATGCTACTCTTGATGGAGAGATGCCACATGGTTTTTGTATATTCAAACTGAATTTGAACGAGTTGTTTAAAATGTGTTTTTATTAGGATATTGCTCTAGAATTATTATTGGATCTAAGGTGTTAATGAGAGTGTATATATTCATATTTTAGGCCTATTGTTGTTGATGTTTGGGATGTTTGTAATATAAATGAATGCACATTGATTATAATGGCAGGGATACAATGGACTGGTCATTATTTTGGTTGTCTTATTACAGAGTTGTCCAAAGTGTACTTGTAGATGCTTTTATTTGTACTTAGAAGTTCGTGACTAGTAGATTTTTTTATTCATATTTCAAAGTTCATCAATTTTATTTGTGACCTAAATTTGTTGGGTTCAGTACTTGTTTTACGATATTTTGTTTTTTGTAAGGGTCATTCAAAAGTAAACTATTTTTTGGTGATTTATTTTTATGTGTAATTTCTATCATCACCAAGAAATGGATCTAGTTATGTTTGATAAATATATGATTTAGCTGGAACACGATGCTTCATTTCCATCATGATTGTAATAATATGTACAACACATGTTTGAACTGACATGTAGACATTATGCTATTTGATATCTATCCTTTTGCATTAAATGAGGGTGATAAAACAATTTTACCACATTTTGCATGCTTTCAAAAATTTCAAGGACATGATGGATACAAACACCTCCTTAGTTTATCTGAGAAAAAGTAGTATTTAACAAAGTAGTTCTAATGATATGCATGATGATGCATTAATGTGATTTTTATTCTTTTTAGTGTATGTTCTTATTTCGAATAACCATTGCAAGTCACTAACTAACTCTAAAAAGTATAAATCAAGTGACGTAATTCATAATATGATTATCAACAAAAGGAAGGAAAAAGTGGCATTTGTATCTATAAACAGATAAGCATGTTATTTTTTATTATTAAGTGGTATGTTAAAAATTAGAGTTTCCAAAAATAAGCTAATTGGGAATTCATACACTATATTAAGGTTGTGGGTCTCGATAATACTCCATGTCGTAATAATGGTTCATGAGTACCATAATCACTCCACAATGTAAAGTGTTCAATTCTATCAATTTGTCGATATGTCAAGATTTGGGTCCCCACATGTTTGTTGTACCATTAAGGGATGAGATAAAAAGTGGAGTCCCCACTTTCCCTGAATATAGTTAGTGTAGTTGTGTTTCACCATCACCTCAAGTTGTGAGTAACCAAATACTGATTATGAAATGTATAAATAAATCCCTCGTCTCCTCATTCACACATTTGTTCATTTGAGGGTCTAGGAGTTGAGAGATTTGAGATATGGTATATGCTCTTCTATTGCACTACCTTAGTAATCTATAGAATCAAAAGTTGAGTCTTCATAGAAAAAGATTCACCAAGACATACGAGATTTTATAATTTCATGAAAGATTTGCCAAGTTTTTACAATATTTTATAATTCAGTGAAATATTCGCCAAGATTTTAGAATATCTTATAGTTTAGTGAAAGATTCACCAATATTTTACATTTATCTTCTTTAGAGTAAAACATTTGGTGTTGAAAGACTCCATATACCCTCTATAATAAACAACCATTCATTTAATAATTAACACACCAATAAATCATACTAGTGTACATGTACAATGTAGGTATACATAGCTAGTGTATACATACCATCACATGTACTAATCATAAACAATCATTCTTCTAATGCATACTTCCTATATGTTCTCATTCTCATCCAAGTATGCAAGATAACAAATGTAAATCTCAACATCTAACAATCACACTAGTTTACAATAAGTCAATACAAACAACAAAACATAATCATATACTCACACATGAGTAAAGTAAGACCTTTAGAACAAAAAAGTAATCATGTTGTTAAACAACTAACTCGCAACATCTTTCTAATTTATTTCAAACCGTCCTTCCTTCCTACTTCTATCTTACACATCCTATAATTTCCTCTGTTGGAACATGTTGGAGCATAAAATATGTTGACCTAACCACATATAGAACCCATAAGTGAAGTGGAAGCATCGACTGCATTGACCAATCCTCCCGAGTAGGAAACTGGCAGTAATCATCACACAACTTGGGGAGCATGTCTCCACACAACCCTCCCATGACTCCAGGTTTCAGAGGATACTCTGTGGGAAATTCCTCCACCCCTCCTAATATAACTAGGGTCGACACCCTATACTAAGAGATACTGTGAAATTATTGTTCTTATAGTCACGTCATCGAACAATTCTGGGCAAGTTATGCAATAATACGCCAACAGGTTGTTGTTGGAGGGTAAAATGGTTGAAAATGGGAAACTAAAATCAAATTGATGTTTTGAGAAAAAGACCTCAAAAAATTGCATGTACTAATTTTTTTGCATGGTGTAGACTCGACCTTTACCTAGAGTACCATCACAAATGAGCTACCAATTTTGTAGGGAGGCCAAGGAAGGGTCAACTTAAAAAATCCCTTTTAGGGTATAACAAATAGGCACTTGAATATTAAACGTAGATTAAGTTAGAAACGAACTGAACACAATTAGCATTTTCATAGCACTTCTATTACCCAAAAAAGAAAGTGATTTGATAAAATGCTTATTCTTATTGACTTGTTAGTCATCAAGGAATGGTAACACACAATCAACAAATTGATTCACTCCTTTTGAATGTGTTGCATATTTTCCCAAAAATTTAGAAAGAAATTAGCTCACGCTTCCCAGGTCCTATAATTTTTTTCCTCTTATTATCCCAATGAAGATGAAGCAAATTATACTTGCTTGTGAAGAGTATGCCTAGATGCATTAAAAAAATTCCATGCACTAGAACGTTATCTTGATCTTCATGATTTCCATGCTACAAATTTAAGAGATTCTCAATGAAATTTAGATCAATTGCTAAAACCATGGCTTCTGAAACACTTTTAATAGACATGATTGACATAATGTTGGGGACAAGCGATTTCTCTCTCTTGAGAAATGAAGCTATCTTTAAATGGTTCATTTCCAGAAAACAAGTAGTCACGCATCTAGGTTCTTCATTGCTCTCACTTTCTTCGATAAATTGCTTAACCGATGGCTTTATTGTTGTAAAAACATATTTTGGAAATTTGTACCATAATCAATTGAATCATACTTACTCAACACAATGGAAATAACCTTAAGACATAACAATCTTAAGTCTTTCATTCCACCAAGAAATAATGGGAGGATCTTATATAATTCATAGTGACACTTCTAATGTGAACCTCACTGAAAACAAACATAGGTGATGCCAATATATTATCAACAACATTGTAGCATGTCCTTTTCAAAATTGAATAAAGCACCAATTTTTTTTAGATTTATTATATTCATTTTATCACTCTTTTTACATTTTCAAACACTAATTATTTCCAATCACATTAAATTCTAGAAGACTTAAAAAATAATATCAACTATAATGTTGCAGCTTCTAAATTCCCCAAACACAAACCCAAATATTTACCATTGTCATCATACTTAATTACCATATGAGTGAATAAATTTTTAATATAGAGATAAAAACATTGCTTAATTTTGTCGATATCATATTCAAAGACCAAACAAAATAGACGTACCTCCAATCTTTCCAATTATATATGCCTTTCTTTCTCTTCCCAACATCTATCAATCATATTGCAATCCATGTTCTTATCCATGTGCTTTATTTTTGTATGCACTCTATATTATGCAACATTGGTGACTCATAAATAGTGTGGTTTGTAGTAAGATATATATTTTGTTCAAATTCAAATTCTTATTAAATGCTAAAAAGGAATTGTTGGAATTGCAAATATTAGTAGAGATTGTAATATCAAATGCAACATGAATATTTTAGAGGTTGAATCCATTTATGAATTCAAAATGTAATTTAAGAAATGAAAATTTGCAATTTAATAAGAATTATATAACCAAATTCCAATGATGATAATAAAAAACAATCAAAGCATATAAAGTTTAACCTACTCCATGTGAATTTTCATTAAAAATTATAACACAAATGAGAAACTTCCAATTATAAAATCACCATAGATTTATACTTGTATAAAAGAAACACACAAAACTGATCATCGGCAAGCACAACATACATATTATGGTTTTAATTGCATCTTCTAGGGTTCAATGCATGTTATCGGAAAAATGCGGTTAGTGAAGACAAAAACAGTTTCCCTAGTCTAAATGGTCTAGATATAGAACAAAATAAATACAACTATGTAACCTTTCCCTAGATTATCAAATTACTTGAATGTGAAGCTTTTATACCTCTTATGAATATTATCCTTTCCTTCTCGATGTTTTTTGTGATCCAACCGTGAAGAAGAGACACGTGTAAAATATACAAAGGGCAAGAAACAACACTAAAAGAAACAAGAGAATTTGATGAAAATATGCTAATGATCAAGGAGAAAATAAATAAACATCATTAGACATTATTTATGGGAAAGGAAAAATACATTTGTATTAATGAAAATGAGGAAATGATTACAACCAAAGCCTTGATGTTGGGACTTCTCCCCATAAGCCTTTTACTCTAAAACTCTACAAGCCTTTCACCCTCAAACTCCAACCTCTTTGCCTATCACTTCTGTTATAGCTGATTTTACCACACATGGTGAATCACATTTTTATGGCCTTCCCTATCCCTCTGTAGACTCCTTAGACCCCATGGACCATTTGTGTTCCTTTGATGTTTCCAAGATCATCCCTAAAAACATGCAAAATTTTCTATACGCGGCTTTTAAACCCTTTCTCGCGTATATACGCGGTTTGACCCCCAAAACCGTGTACATCGGGATGTGTGCAAAAGGACAAATTATTTTGGAGTTTTCCTTGATGTGGATCCAACTCACTTGTCTCCTGTCCTTCCCTATTACTTGAGATCGCTTGGATTCAACCTTTCATTACCCCATTGAAGAGCTATATAAGGAACCCTTTGGATACATTGAAGGCATGAGGAATTGAGAGTAAGAGAACTATAGTCCATTGTTGTCGGAACTTGTGCTTGAGTCTGCATCCCTTTGTCCCTTGGAGCACTTTTGTGTTCTTCCCAAGCTTTCCCTTTGCTTGTGAGCTTGCTATCAAGAGATGTAGGATTGAAGTGATGGAGTCCCAAGTGGGGGACTCCGTTTCTTTGATTCTCAGACATGTCTACAGAGGTTGTATTCATTGTAATCTCTGATTTTATATTAATAGAAATATCTTTTCCTGTAAAATAATGTGTATTTGAATGAATATTTGATCCATGGATGATTTCAAATGCTTATATGTTATTGATTATATATGCTAGAGTAGATCTAACATGATTATATATAGCATGCTTGTCTTGTTTATTGAATGTTGAGGAAGCAATTTATCAATTCAAGCCGGAGTTGGAAAGCTCAATGGGGATCTACATCAACCATTTGGAATAAGGTATGAATCAACATCCTTTAGTGTTAGATATTTGGTTTCTCTTGCATATAGGAAAGGATTGATTTCTAGAGTCAAGCTATCTGTTGTGGTACCCCATGCTGGGATGCCAGGCATGCCATAACTAACATAACTAGTGCTCACAGGTTCATGATAAGTCTCGTCGCCCGACATCCAATACCGATGACCTGTGGATGAGGTATCATACCCATAGTGTGTAGGTATATCATGTGAAGGAGTGAACCTAGAGTGTGTAGGTATATCAGGTGAAGGATCATACACAGGGGTAGGATCATCTTCTCCAACCTCCTGAGGTGGAGAAGACAACTTAGGAATTTCATCTTCATGATCTCCCATCGTGTGTGAATCAATGTGAGGATTAGTCTGCTTGGACTGTCTGTTTCTCTCTCCCAAAGGAGGAGGAGATGTAGAAGGTGGAAGTCCTACTAAATTATGAGAATGGCGGGGTGTTGCACCTGAATCCATAATGACTCAAAAAATGAAAAAGACTCTCTAATTATGCCAACCCTAAGCAAGCTAACGTGCACAGATCATACACCAATATAATCTAAATCCAATCACAAGAAAACAAGGGTAGGATATGTGAGCTCCCAAATGAAGCAGGTATGTCTCACCTAGGAGAGGCTTGAGACTCCCATACACAACAAGCAGAGGTTCGTAACCAATTATTGTGGCCCTCAGCTTCAACGCATATAGCGACTGTGCTGTCCAACCCGAACCTGGCCGGGACACCCACATAATAACCTCTACAAAGTACCCCCTCAATAACCTAGGTAAGGCAACTAAGGTCACCTCAATATAATCAATGCTCAGGCGGACATTCACAGGCAGGATTGACCGTATGGGCAAGGTAGCACGGCCCAAAACTCTCGAAAGAGCCCCCAGATACAAATACAATCCAGGAAATATATCCGGTGCTACTCAGTTATGACTAGGGGTCATCCTAATCAATAATCGCTCACACTGCCTCGTGCTTAACTCCCTTGTAAGAGGAGGATCCTGGGAAACACTAATTATACCAAGGAATTTCACACTCTCACCTGGACAGACACATACATGTTTTTGTTTAGTGGTCTTGGAGAATTTACTCACAATGAACTATTCCAAGACCCTAAAAACTAATCTTGTTGGTGTACCCTATCAAAGAAAATAGTGTAATCCATTTTAATTAAGCGTTGATTTTATTTGGCTTTATTACTCAAAAAAGGTAGATGATCGTGCAACCAATGGCGTTATGATGCAACTCGAAGTAAAATGCACACCTAAAAATCAATGCAAATGCATTGTGTCGAATGAAAAACAAGGCATGCTACTGTGTGAAATGCAAAATTTTCTTCAAATGACAAATGCAGTCATTCATATATGAAAGCCTAACTAATACTTCTCTAAGAAAACCTAGTGCAAGTACCATGAAAAGTGCAAAGTGCAATGCATAATGATGCAAAGAAGTAAATATTTTTGGATTTTTTGAATAAAAATGAGATACTAAAGCAAAAGAATGATTCTAATACCCCGAGACTCTGCAAGCACAATCAAACAACACTCACGCAAATTACTAAGGTAAATGAAATCTAATGCACTAATCCCAAAACAAATAATACAAAATGCAATGACAAGAACATTCTTAAAAAAGAAATTTACCCTAAAAAAAAGTGTCTCTCAGAAACATAGGTGTATACAGACTCTAGCTGTATCAAAGGAGACTCAGCAATCATCAAAATTCACCCAGCAACAATCCATCTTCCTCTAAAAGGAAAAACTCAGGGCATACGTGACTGTTCACAGTGGACCCACGTATGTATGCGGATATAGCAGTCAAATCCACGTGTATATGTGACTATGAGTTAAAAACTCGTGTACAGAAAGAAAAATTTATAAAAAGAAAGGAAAATAGATAAACTGAGACAATATTCACACCAATCAGACACTACCAAGCAAACATGCCCCCAGACCCAACTCAGAAATAGAGAAATAAGAGCAATTCAAGAACATTGAATGCCGATAAAAATGCCCAAAGGACAACTACTAGGAACTCCCTAGCGGAGTCACCAATTCTGTTACGAAGATAATTTCCTATGGCCTGGGGTACCACAATAGACAGCTTGACTCTAGAAATCAATTCTTTCCTATATGCAAGAGAAACCAAATATCTAACACTAAAGGATCTCAATTCATACCGTATTTCGGACGGTTGATGTAGATCCCCATTGAGCTTTCCAACTCCAGCTTGAATTGATAAATTGCTTCCTCAACATTCAATAAACAAGACAAGCATGCTATATATAATCATGTTAGATCTACTCTAGCATGTATAATCAATAACATATAAGCATTTGAAATCATCCATGGATCAAATATTCATTCAAATACACATTATTGGACAGGAAAAGATATTTCTATTAATATAAAATCAGAGATTGCAGTGAATACAACCACTTGGGCCTCCACCACTTCAATCCTCCATATCTCAATAACAAGCTCACAAGTAAAGGGCAAGCTTGGGAAGAACAGAAAAGTGCTCCAAGGGACAAAGGGATGCAGACTCAAGCACAAGTTCTGACAACAATGGACTATATTTCTCTTGCTCTCAATTCCTCATGCCTTCAATGTATCCAAAGGGTTCCTTATATAGCTCTTCAATGGGGTAATGCAAGGTCGAATCCGAGCGATCTCAAGGCATAGGGAAGGCCAGGAGACAAGTGCGTTGGATCCACATCAAGGAAAACTCCAAAAGAATTTGGCCTTTTGCACACATCCCGATGTACGCGGTTTTGGGGGTCAAACCCGCGTATATACGCGAGAAAGGGTTTAAAAGTTGCGTATAGCAAATTTTGCATGTTTTTAGGGATGATCTTGGAAACATCAAAGGAACACAAATGGTCCATGGGGTCTAAGGAGTCTGCAAAGGGACAGGGAAGGCCATAAAAATGTGATTCACCATGTGTGGTAAAATCAACTATAATAGATGCCCCCTAATGTGTGAGGTCAGAGGGGTCATACGATGGCCGAAATACATTATAAGTCTATCCCAGAAGTGAAGTGATAAAGAACCCAGTGGAAGAACGAATCAAAACTATACAATGATACAACTCTGCACATAACTGCAAATACATATAGCAATCCCGGCTACATAAGAGTACAATGGCCATGAATAGGCATTGTACAATATGACATATGTGGTCATCGCCACGTACAATATAATGAATCTCAGAATATTCATGATGAAGATATACAAAGGATCATGATCTCCATGAAGACTAAAGATATATAATTGATTAAGATCTCCATAATGGCTGGAAATGTCTGACATATACTGGAATCAAGTCACGAGAGCTGAAATCTCATGAACACTGGCACGATCAAGGAGGTAGCATATAAGAGATGCCACCAGTCTAGAAGGTCTTCTACACAAACCGCTACGAGTACATGTCCTACTATGTGAATAGAGGTGTCGAGGTTGAACATAGTATTCCATCGTCTGATTACCGGTCATTGATGTATATTGTTAACAAACGGGAGATCGTCCACCGATAATGAAAATGGGAATCAAGGTACTAGAGTGCAGACTATCAAGTGTGAATAAATGTGTTGAGGTCGAACACTTGAGAGAATCCATCGATCAGGGGACATTGATGTATTCCCCAAAAAAATTGTCGATGGCGAGAGAACCTGCCACTAATGACTACAAGTCTCAAGGCACTAAAAAATGACTCTAGATTCCTATCCCAGAATAAATGATCTGAAGTCGATGGGATGAAATCCACTGGAAGGAGGGAATTAAGGCATCCCCCATCATCCAACACGAGGTACTTAGCAAAGCTGTATAATGTGGAAGGACTCGATCATAAGGTGCATGAACCAGTAACTGTATCGGGAATGGCTGACATGCAAAGTCAAGATAAATGCGAAATGGCCGACTCAGGTTTCAACTTCCTTTGAACAAGAGCATAAAGGAGAATGGTGACTGAATGTAGGAAGCATAGACTCGATATGCAAAATTGGGACTGGAAGCTTAACTAGTCAGTGGAGATAAACTCAGATAAACGAGTACAACTCCTAAAGTCAAACTATTAACCCAATCAACAGATGTGATATACAGTGCTCTTTTCGAAGGCGACATGACTCGACTGTTGCCAAAGATAACATCTTTCCTTGTTCGGCTTTTTGGTTTTTTATTTTTTTTGGACTTTTTCAAATATCTGAAAATCTTGAAAAAGAATAAAATCGCTTTAAAGTTACATACTAGGAGGAGACGAGTGTCAAATACGCAAACAAACTAGTTCCAAGTAGTGGAACATTTCTATGCTCAATGCAAGGATACATGTGTAGGATAGCGACACTCGGGGGAAAGTCCCCTCCGGTAAAAATAGGGAATCAAGCTGCAAAGGATATACAAAATGGCTCTACATGGCTAGACATGAGACAAGCTCGGGCTATATGGATGATACTCAAAGTCAGGGAAGCTAGCATAAGGCTCAAATGAGGCAGGAAAAGCTCATGATAATGCAATTACAACTTGACATAAGAGAGTCCAGGGGAAATAGGCCAGCAAAATATCAAGAGGAGTATGAGGCTCTTGCGAAATGTCATGGCAATACTATACAATGAACTCCCACACTCTAAAGGACAAAACTGTCGGCATGGGCACCAAATGCAAATAAGGCGCTAACTAGGGTACCCATGTAAGGTCAAGCTCTACCATTCAAATCATGCCACTTCTAAAACAACAAGAAGGTTTCGTGCCAAGATAGAATGGGTTCGTACCTACGGTTATGTTGAAACAATCATAAGGTCATGCAAAATGAAAATGGTGGTGAAACCTAACCTATATGCCAGTTTAGACATGATACATGAAATCGACATGAACGGTTCAAAACAATGGTCGAAATGGTGCTCAAAATGGTCTCCTACATCATATATTAGTAAAAAACAGTCCAAAAGGATTAGAAACGGTCCAAAACTATAGAAAAGGGGGTAAAATTTTTCAAATTTTTTATAAATTTTTATAAATAGTAAAAAATTCAAAACATTATATAACATTTGAAAATTTTACCCAATTGAGCTCAAAACTTCAAACGTGAATTCCGAGAGATCCAGCCAACGGAATCCGACACCTTTTTTTCCCAGGTAATTTCCCATGCCCTGCTCTTTCATTTTCATGTAAAATTTTCAATTTTCCATGGTCTATTTTGTTTTCTAGGCCATCCTAAAGTGTGTGCCTCAGCCCACATGGAAATCAAGGATTTTTCCGTGTATAGGGCTGGATATACGCTAAAAAATCCCTCAAAGTCGCGTACATATGTGGCTGTTTAGAAAACAGTCGCGTATGCGGCCGCAGTCAAGTTTTTTAAAGACTTCTAATGACCCAAACTTGCTTTAAATGTGCAGGACGGTTCTAGAATGGAGAGAACGTGAGCACAAGGATGTAGAAGAAGCAGTACGTGGTGATCTAATGGCACAACAGGCTCTTCGTGCATGCAGGCTCTACAAGTTTTGGTGTCTTGGTGGCTTAAGAGCCAAACCAAGAATGTTGCAGATGCTAGTAGACTACTGAGATCCTGACTCAGAGTCTTTCCAGATCGATGGGATGTCCCTCACCATAGAAGTGGAGGACATATACTTTATTACTGGACTTTCCTGATGGGGGGAAGTGGTGAATCTACGATCTCGCGGGCCTGGAGGTGGCCTCACCGTAGATGAGTACATAACCGTGTATTGTTATCCAAACACGGAGAAGGTCGAAAGTCAGATCCCAACTAACTCCATACAGGTGCTAGGCCTAAAGGCCATACTACTGACACTAGGCAGGATAGCAGGGCTAGCCTCATGGCCTCTGATGTTCTATGCGGTGGAGTGCATGAGACCCACGGTGTATGATTGGAGCACTGCACTACTAGGAAACATGAAACACCAGCTCAGTGAGTGCAAGATGGGCATAGTATGAAACTTCGGTTTTAGTAGCATACTGAGCACATTTTTCTTTGAGCGTGTTCTAGGATTGAGCCCTAGAGTTGACGTTCCTCTTCATGGGGTTCGAGATCCACCCCAACGACATTGGGCAGATGCGATGCGTAGACTGGGTGGAGGTAGGGTGTCCAACCCCTATCCAGTTGATTTCTTTCCATGGTGGTGACGACAGATAGTTGCCATCGATGATTACCCCTATGCAGGGATAGATTTTCAGGGAGACCTCGACATGCCATTACCACCAGGATCGGCATACGGTGACATTAGTAACGAATCCCAACCCTCTTTTTAAGATTTTTGAGTTATTTAATTTTTTGTGTTTTTTGATATATGGAATAAAAAAGACATGTTTTTGTGAGACAACACATAGTGACATCCTATCATATGTATGCAGATGTAGGACCATGGTGGCCTGAAGGCTTCCCTCATCATAGACAGAGGAGAAGAGGAGATGATATTACGGGTGTGGCTGTGGAGCGAACGCTCCAGAGCATTCATACCAACTCCGTGTGGCTGACACACATGGTACCCATGGCGCAGGTCGAGGACCTGCCTGAGGCCATGTGGCCTCAGGTGGTGGGTGTGCCACAAGCATGGAAGCGGTTGTTTAGATGAATAGCTAGAGCCGTGGTGAAATTCCATGATCAGAACCCCCCTCCTCCTCCCCAGACTTAGATACCTGGGAGTGATACATTTTGTACTACCGTGTATTTATATTTTGGTGGCTCGAAAGCCCCATTTTTGTATTATGACACTATGTATTATCACATTTTGGATGCTTAATGAAAAACTTTTATGATGATCGGTTTATTTATTTACATGTGTAAAAATGTATGTTTGTTATGAGCTTACTGCCTATGAAACAAATGCCAATCTAACACGTAGTTAGCATATGAGTCAACAACTTGATTATAAATTCTTGGAACATGTATGTATGTTATGTTGTCAAATTGCCGTTCTAACAATCTCACACGTAAGAATATCCGTAATAATGTTGGATCTATAACATGATACAAGCCATTAAGCTGTGACACTACTAAATCCGAATCAAGACGTACCTCAAGAGATAGAACACCATATGAAATGGCATCCCATAGAAGCTCAATAACAGCACTGTATTCAGCAACATTGTTTGAAGAAGGCCGTAAACATACACCTCCTGAAGACAATACCTGACCTATAGGAGTATAAATCACCCAAGCATCAGAGGCTAAGTGTTGAGTGTGACGGCTTGCACCATCCGCGAATCCTATATAGATGGAAGACTCCATTGATATCTGCCATAAGAAACGAAAGCTAATCAACAAACCCGATCACCATAAGAAAAACCTAACTATGCAAAATGTTGTACAATAATATACAATAGTCAGTCCTGGCTGAAAATCATGCATAGTACTTTTTAAGATAGAGCCCATTTCTAGGGTCCGCCAAGGCCATCCCTTCATAATCTACTAGCTCATAAGCGCCCTTCTCTAACACACGTTTAACCACGTAAGGACCATGCCACATAGGGTTGAATTTTCCTGCCCCCAAGAGTTCTTTAGATTGATCCCACAAAAGGACCAAATCTCCCTCACTAAACTTCCTTGGACGGAAAAATTTATCGTACTGGACCTTAACGTGATGCTTATTCACCTCTAGAGCCACTAAAGCATCTCAGCACTGCTCATCAAGCTGCTCTAAATGGACCAAATGCTCCTCCAATGGGGAAGTATCTGGTAAGATCTCTATGGCTAGCTTCAAAGAAGGGATCTTGCACTCAACCGACAATACAAAATCCACTCCATGTACAAGCTGATATGGAGAAAAACTGGTGGCAGTCTTAACCGCGATCATATAATCCCACAAAGTAGGATATAACATGATATGCCAATTGGTCTTGCTTTGTGCAAAGGTTCATTGGAGAATGGACTTGAGTGATTTGTTCACTACTTCAACCTGTCCATTCGCTTGAGGGTAATAAGAAGAAGAATGCTCCTGCTTATACCCTAACTTCGAGGCCAACTCTTCCATCATCCGATTCTGAAAGTTCCTAGCATGGTCAATGACAAGCTCTTTCGGAATACCGAACCGAGTAATAATCTGGTTGAATACGAAGTGTACGGCTATCTCACCGTCGGATTTAATTATGGGCATAGCATCAGCCCATTTCATGAAGTAATCAATAGCCATGATAATATGATGATGCCCCCCAGCTAAAGCTGGGTTGCAATCCATGAAATCAAGCCACCACTTAGTGAAGGGACCGATGGTGATAATTGGATGTAACAGGGTAGGATGGGAGCGCATATTACGTGTGAACACCTGGCAAGGGTGGCACTTCTTGACTGCATTGACACAATCTATAAAAATCGACGGCCATAAATAACCCGCCCTCAATATTTTTTGGGCTGTAGAAAGCCCAAATAAATGACCACCACACACCCCTTTGTGGCAATCATTCAGCACAAGCTCAGCCTCCTCATGAGTTAAACAACTACGTAAAATAGAATCTACCCCACGGTGGTACAATGTGTTATCCACTATGAGGTAACTCTTGGATACATAATGTAATTGTCGCCGTTCATCCCGTGAAAGGTGAGTAGGGACCTTCAATGTTTGTAAATATATGATAATATCTCCATACCATGGATCCAAAGTTGCAATTAAGAAGATGTGCTTATCGACAAACGTATCTTCACAAGCTTCCTCCTCCTCCTTGCTTGGGAAATCAGATATAAGCTCCACAAAAATCAATGATTTCTTTGATTTTTCTGAAACAAACTCGAGATTGAATTCTTGCAAGATGAAAATCCACTTATTATACTTTCCCCCTATCATCCTTCTAGTGAGGACGAACTGAAATGGATTGACATGGGCAACCACCAAGGTCTGGCGAAAGAGAATATAGTGTCTCAATCTTTGAACCGCATGAACGGTAGCTAAGGCAAGCTTCTCCACATGGGAATAATGAATCTCCACATCTATAAGGTTTCGGCTCAGATAATATATGACATGATCTTGGAGCTCCTCATCCTCTTTAACCAAAACCATACCAATCGTCTCCATGGACGCAGCCACATAAAGTAGAAAGTCATGGCTATAGTTGGGTGGACTAATCACCAGAGCCGATGCTAAGGCTTTCTTAAGTACATCAAAGGACTCCTAGTCTCACTCATCCTAGCAAAAGGTAGTGTCCTTCTTCAAAAGACGCATAAATCCTCTAGTCAAATTGGAAAAATTCATGTCGAATCTCCATAAGAATTTTTCCATGTCTTTCAAACATTGGAGATGTCTAATGTTTCTCGGGGGAGACAATTGAAGTATTGCCTCAACCTTCAAAGGGTCGAATCGTATACCCTCGTTGGAGACAATGAACCCTAATAAGCGACCAGAATTCACGCAAAAGATGCACTTGTGAGGATTTAACTTGACCAAATAATGGCAGAACCTTTCGAACACTAATCTCAAATGGTAGGAATGATGCATCCTCTGACGAGAATGAGCAGCAAGGTCATCCAAAAAGACTTCAATAATCGATTTGAGATCATGGAAGATCAAGGTCATAGCCCACTGAAAAGTGGCTCCAGCATTTTTAAGGCCGAAGGGCATCTTCCGATATGCAAAGGTACCCCAAGGACAAATAAAGGTAGTCTTATGTTGGTCCTCAGGTTTGATCTGTATTTGATTGTATCTGGAAAATCCATCCATAAAGGAAAATACCTCGTTTCTCACACACTCATCCAAAATTTGATCGATAAATGGTGTGGGAAAATTATCTTTAGGATAGGCACGATTCAAGTCACGGAAATTAGTGCATATGCGGATCATTCCCTGCTTCTTATCAACCGGAATGAGGTTTGAAACCCATTCCATCAAGGGAACGGGATAGATAAAACTGACATTCAACAGTTTTTCTATCTCAGCCTTAATCGCGGGTAATTTTCTAGGATTCACCACACGCAAGTGTTGTCAAACAGGCTTAGAATTGGGATAAGTTTTAATTTCATGCTCAACAATGCAAGGGTCGATACCTGGAATTTATTCATATGACCAAGCAAATACATCATGAAATTCTTTGAACAGCTCGGTATACTCTTGAATCTCAGCATGGGAACATTCTTCCCCAATATAGACATTCTCAATCTTGCCAGGATTGCGAGAGATATTGATAGGGATGGTAGGAGATATATTCGCCATGTTTCCATCAGCCATTGGACCAGGAGAGCTTAATGAAAGCATGGGAGTACCAATTCTCTCACTAAGAATCTCCCTAAAGTCTTCACACTCCAAACGATCAAGCTCTGGAAGAAAATAAGATCTTTGATGCAACTCTTCCCAAGGTGGCTCAACCCCAGACATAGCCTCAATAATAGCCTCATCTGAAGGAAAAACACTATCAAGGCAGTCATGCATGTGAGAAGACTAAACTGCCCATGCAGGCAGTACATATGGGTCCTCCTCTTTCGTCCGTAAAGAGGAAGGACTAGGCTTTGCAACACATCTGAGATTAGATTGATACGCTATCATAGTTCCAAACAACGACACATCCGTTCCGATGGGCTCACACGAAGGACTCGGTGTAGGAAGAATCCAAGGATCTTCCATATGAGTGGTGTGAAAAGACACCGAACGCAATGACAACGAAGCCTCACTGGAAGTAGACCTGATCATAAGAATAGGTGCAGGACAACTAAATGATCCCATAAGGGATGGGTACATGCTCACACCCACACTCCCAGTTGCCGGCTGAGAGTGCGCGACAATCGGGACAGAAGCTCCCGAAGATGCAATAACACACAGATTCTTGAATGACATTTAATCAATCGTAACTATCTTCCCATTAAATGGAAAGCATAAAACTCAGAATAGAGAAGAAGCTATAGCTTGCATACTATACATCCAATTCCTACCCAGTAACAGATTGTAGTCAAGGGGTGCATTAACCACCTCGACCTCGATCGTGATGGTCTTCCCTCCCAAACGGACTTTAAGAGAAGGAAGAATGCCATGCGGCTGAAACGATCTACCATCGAATGCAGTCAACATGGTAGCGGATTTAGACAACTTTGGGGAACCCAAACCCTTCCAACACTCCAAAGACATCACGGAAGCAACAACGCCTTTGTCAATCACAGTGCGTTTGACGGTCTTGTTAATACATTCTACATGAATCAAGAGAGACACATAGTAAGGAAAGCGAGGCTGTAGTCCCACGATTTCAAATCTGATGATGGAGGAAGAATTATCATCGTTAACACCAAGAGCAGAAAGCAAATATTTCCTTTACGAAGGACAACTCTGAAGTACCTCGAGTGCATACATCGCACAAGGAGTGTGGCCCAAATCCTCGACAACAGAATAGTTCTAGGCAGCTCGGGCATTAGGATTGTGCCCTGAACGCTTAAGGACTCCCTTAGGAATGCGAGGAGCAACTTCAAGTTTATCCACATGTTTTTCAATATAAAAAGGACTCTCGAGTGGAGCAGGTTTCTTTCCAAGGTCTGGTTATGATGAACCATAGTCCTTTGCACGAGTCACAACCTTAGCAGCATGCACCATGTTGATGCAACCATGACCACTACAATCTTCCGGTGGATCTTGATCCCCACTAGACTAATCATGGGTCCTCGAGTTCATATTTTGATTATGAGGTAATGGGTTAGTTAGCACAGCTAGGATTTGCGCTATGAACCTCGAGGCTTCTTCTATCCGAGGGCACAAGTGAGTGAGGTGGTCCTCCTTACATAACTTGCAAGGAAACTTAATCTTACATTTAGGCTGCTTGTACCCCCGCACATTTCGGGTGTTCTTGTCATTAGAATTGGCATTTCCATTCTTATTCCCACCCTTACGATTGTTTTTACCCTTCTTCTTATTCCTTCTAGGTTGCTGGTTACCCTTCTGGTCCGATGATTGTACCGAAAGCACACTCACCATTTGGGTGGGTTGAGACGAAGCCGTGGCTTGTCCCGAAGTAGATTGGTTGATAAATAATTGTTTGACCTGTTTCACAACCGAATCCATAGGCTTGGTACTCATACAACCAACAATGCCATCAGCATGTGGTCCAGGTTTGACCTTAGGGTCGAAACTAGAACATGGAGCATTAGGAATGATCTCATATAACAAACCGGTTTGAGCATAAATCAAGTCCAATTCCTGTACCCTAAAATTGGCTTGTTCCTCATTCTGAACTCCGAATGTAGAAACATCTTTCGCTATATAAGGTAGTAACTACTTAAGGAACCACTCAAGGAGAAGCTCTGGCGGTATGAAGGATTTAATCAATCTCTTCCGTCTACACCACTCTTGGATATGGTCTGAGATATGCATGGCTTTATCTTTCTGAAATGTTGACAAGAGTTTCATACCAATGTTGTAACGCACTGGTAACTGGAAGTGGTTGAGAAAAGTCATAGCTAGGTCATTGAACACAATGAATGCCCCCCTAAGTAGCTCTATTTACCATTTCATGGTAGGCCCAGTGAGGGTGCGTTGAAATAGCCTTAAACGGATCGAATCTTCATGTGAGGAGTTAGAAGAGCACCATAGGTGAAATGTAGTAACATGTTCACTCAGATCTTCTCCTGGTTTTCCCTTGAACTTGGGAATGTCTGAGGGAAGCTTCATAGGGATAGCCAGCCAATCCGAGTCATAAGATACCAGATCATTCATTAGTCTCGACAAGTCAGATAGATTTAACGTTGCGAAGAAAGGGAGCCTAGGTTGAGCAGGTCTATGAGGCGCTCCCTGATAATTTTGGTTCACATAGGACTGATTACCATAACCACCATGGCCATGGCCATAGTATCCTCCTCCCATTTGACCCGTATAGGGTGGCATGGAAGCACCATAATGTGGTGTACCTTGACTATTTGGGGCTACAAAGCCATAATTCGGGGAGTAAGCAGGTTGTTGATACCCATACCAATAAGGTGAATAACTTTGTGCATACTACGGTCCATAATATGGTCCATAAGAAGTCCCATGAGAAACTCCATAAGGAGGAATAGACGTTCCGGAAGTAAGAATTTGACCTCCAGAAGTAGGAATACGACCTCCCGACACAACAGGAGGTACTTGACTTTGAGACACAACTACGTGAGTAGCAACATTATGCACATGACTCGTAGCAACATTCCAGCCTGAAGGACCATGTGAATGTGGGGGAGGAATAGCATTCGAAGAACTAGGAATAGAGGATGAAGGGATATGTGAAATCACGTAAGTGGTATTCCCTACAGTTGCTCATCTTGGCTCTGGTATCCGAATAGGACTACTAGCACTAGGTCTAGGATGAAGATGTGATGTAGCCTCTACTGTTGGGATGGAGGGTGCAATGTGACTCGTGCTCCCAAATCTCTCTGCATGGAAAGGAATGGGAATGCCCCTAGGCATAGTGCTAGGATCAAATTCTGACTCAACATGGAATGTCGAGTCATGTGCAGGGATGCCAAGCATGCCATAACTAACATAACTAGTGCTCGTAGTTTCATGATGAGTCTCGTCGCCCAACATCCAATACCTATGACCTGTGGATGAGGGATCATACTAAGAGTGTGTAGGTATATCGTGTGAACGAGTGAACCTAGAGTGTGTAGGTATATCAGGTGAAGGATCATACACAAGGGTAGGATCATCTTCTCCACCCTCCTGAGGCGGAGAAGACAACTTAGGAATTTCATCTTCATGATCTCCCATCGTGTGTGAATCAATGTGAGGATTAGTCTGCCTGGACTGTCTGTTTCTCTCTCCCAAAGGAGGAGGATATGTAGAAGGTGGAAGTCCTACTAAATGACAAGAATGGCGAGGTGTCGCACCCGAATCCACAATGACTCAAAAAATGAAAAATACTCTCTAATTATGCAAACCCTAAGCAAGCTAACATGCACAAATCATACACCAATATAATCTAAAGCCAATCACAATCAAACAAGGGTAGGATATGTGAGCTACCGAATGAAACAGGTATGTCTCTCCTAGGAGAAGCTTGAGACTCCCATACACAACAAGTGGAGGTTCGTAACCAATTATTGTGGCCCTCAGCTTCAACACATATAGCGACTGTGCTGTCCAACCCCAACCTGGCCGGGACACCCGCAGAATAACCTCTGCAAAGTACCCCCTCGATAACCTAGGTAAGGCAACTAAGGTCACCTCAATATAATCAATGCTCAGGAAGACAGTCGTAGGCAGGATTGACCATATGGGCAGGGTAACAAAGCCTAAAACTCTCGAAAGAGCCCCCAGATACGAATACAATCTTGGAAATATCTCCAGTGCTACTTAGTTATGACTAGGGGTCATCCCAATCAATAACCACTCACATTGCCTCGTGCTTAACTCCCTTGTAAGAGGAGGATCCTGAGAAACACTAATTATACCAAGGAATTTCACACTCTCACCTGGACAGACACATACATGTTGTTGTTTAGTGGTCTTGGAGAATTTACTCACAATGAACTATTCCAAGACCCTAAAACCTAATCTTGTTGGTGTACCCTATCAAATAAAATAGTGTAATCCATTTTAATTAAGCGTTGATTTTATTTGGCTTTATTACTCAAAAAAAGTAGATGATCATGCAACCAATGGTGTTATTACGCAACTTGAAGTAAAATGCACACCTAACAATCAATGCAAATGCATTGTGTCGAATGAAAAATAAGGCATGCTACTACGTGAAATGAAAATTTTTCTTCAAATGACAAATGCAGTCATTCCTATATGAAAGCCTAACTAATACTTCTCTAAGCAAACCTAGTGCAAGTACCATGCAAAGTGCAAAGTGCAATGCATAATGATGCAAAGAAGTAAATATTTTTGGATTTTTTGAATAAAAATGAGATACTAAAGCAAAAGAATGATTCTACTACCCCCAGACTCTGCAAGCACAATCAAACAACACTCACGCAAAGTACTAAGGTAAAATAAATCTAATGCACTAATCCCAAAACAAAAAATTGAAAATGCAATGACAAGAACATTCTTAAAAAAGAAATTTACCCTAAAAAAAAGTGTCTCTGGTCAGAAACAGAGGTGTATACAGACTTTAGCAGTATCAAAGGAGACTCAGCAGTCATCAAAATTCACCCATCAATAATCCATCTTCCTCTAAAAGGCAAAACTCAGGGCATACGCGACTATTCGCAGTGGACCCGTGTATGTACGCGGATATAGTAGTCAAAGAAGTGTGTATACACATTTGTGAGTTAAAAACTCACGTACAGGAAGAAAAATGTATAAAAAGAAAGGCAAACAGATAAACTGAGACAAAATTCACACCAATCAGACACTACCAGGAAAACATGCCCCCAGACCCGACTCAGAAATAGAGAAATAAGAGAAATTCAAGAACATTGAATGCTGATAAAAACCCCTAAAGGACAACTACTAGGAAATCCCCAGCGGAGTCGCCAATTCTGTTATGGAGATAATTTCCTATGGATTGGGGTACCACAACAGATAGCTTGACTCTAGAAATCAATCCTTTCTTATATGCAAGAGAAACCAAATATCTAACACTAAAGGATCTTGATTCGTATGTTATTCCAGACAATTGATGTAGATCCCCATTGAGCTTTCCAACTCCAGCTTGAATTGATAAATTTCTTCCTCAACATTCAATAAACAAGGCAAGAATGCTATATATAATCATGTTAGATCTACTCTAGCATGTATAATCAATAACATATAAGCATTTGAAATCACCCATGGATCAAATATTCATTCAAATACACATTATTGGACATGAAAAGATATTTCTATTAATATAAAATCAGAGATTACAATGAATACAACTTCTGTTGGCACATCTGTGAATCGAAGAAACTGAGTCCCCCACTTGGGCCTCCACCACTTCAATCCTCCATCTCTCGATAGCAAGCTCACAAGCAAAGGGAAAGATTGGGAAGAACACAAAAGTGCTCCAAGGGACAAAGGGATGCAGACTCAAGCACAAGTTCCGGTAACAATGGACTATAGTTCTCTTGCTCTCAATTCCTCATGCCTTCAATGTATCCAAATGGTTCCTTATATAGCTCTTCAATGGGGTAATGAAAGGTTGAATCTGAGCGATCTCAAGGCATAGGGAAGGCCAGGAGACAAGTGAGTCAAATCCACATCAAGGAAAACTCCAAAAGAATTTGGCGTTTTGCACACATCCCGATGTATGCAGTTTTGGGGTCAAACCCGCATATATACGCAAGAAAGGGTTTAAAAGTCGCATATAGCAAAGTTTGCATGTTTTCAGGGATGATCTTGGAAACATCAAAGGAACACAAATGGTCCATGGGGTCTAAGGAGTCTGCAGAGGGACAGGGAAGGCCATAAAAATGTGATTCACTATGTGTGGTAAAATCAGATATAACAACTTCTAGAAGAATTACAAACAACATAAAAGTACTTTTCTGGTCCTCCCTCATCCATGAAGGAAAGCTTACTTTTATAATCCAAAACGAAATCAAATGGGTTGATATATTGTTGGAGGAAGGTGAGGGATCATCCCTAGCGGTTAGGGGATCGAATGACACCTAATTTGATCAGTTGGGATAAGAATACAAAATGAATTTCTTCTAGAAGGATCTCAAAACCTCTCTTTTTTCCTTTTACTAAGCATCGATGCTCTTTTCATACTAGAAACATACGTCAGGAATGGTCGACGATGCTTGCTCAAATACAAGGAGTGTCACCAGCTCCTTTTATCCACTAGCAACTAGCATCAACCTTAGATGATGCCTTATTCCAAGATGCAACATGCTTGAGAACTCCTAGAAATGATTTTCTAACAAGGAAAAATCCCCCCCAAAAGTCCTTTTGCATATGAACTTTAGGGAGCTAGGAAAAATGACAATATTTTGGTGTAACAAAATGCCCTGCAAAGTATGAAGCTAGAGGGATGTGATAGGTGAAATGCTTTGCTAGATGTGGTTTTGGAAGATGAGGAGAAAGACTATCGAGTGAGTACTTATTACAGTACCAAATACTTTGAGCTATGTACTTTGACTCAAATCTAGGTTGTCGACCAATACATTGCAAATCCATGTATAAATGACAAGATCATGGCTACGTCCAAGATACACTGTATATCCATGATGAACAAGACTCAAATTTGGACATAGCTACCTGACTTACACTGTAGATAAATGTCATCATGACTCAAAATTGAGCATAGCCACAAGACATACATTGTGGATCTATGTAGTAACTCAATCACAAAATACTCCATCACAACCCAGGGAGAGGAAAATGTTCAAATAAATGCCTAAAAACCCGGGGTCTTCATCCCAATGTCGAATAGTACGATTCTATCCATGTGAATAGATTTCCTAATGTCGAACATGGTAGAAACCACTTGATTATCGGTCATTGATGTATACCATTAACAAGTGCAATAGAAATCATCATTAATGTCAATGATTCCCTAAGGTACCCTAGTACATTCCTCCAAATGTGAATAGATGAGTTGAAATTGAACAATCGATGAAATATTTCAATTAAAGGCCAATGATGGAAGACCACTGTTGAAAGCGAGGAAACCTCCCATTGAGGCATGCAGGATTCAAGGTACTAACTAGTTTCTAAGACTAATTCCCAAATGATGTGCTGGTGTCGACTAGAATAGACTCGTTGAAGGAGGTCCATGATGTTTTCCTCATGATCGAAATGAAACTGGAACAAAAGTGGTTTCTAGTGATCTTGATTATGGAACAACCTTGGGACTAACTCAGAGATGACTGAATCAAATCAAGGTAAGGTAACTGTAGAGGTTGGTCGTGGTAAAATAATCCCATTAAACATTGAATGACACGACAAGTGACTTGGCAACATTGACTCAACGAGGTAGAGACTGGATATAATGCAAAAGACAATGCATTATTTGGATGACTTTAATGAAAGTGTATTGACTCGAGGACAAGTTGATTACCAAACTGTTTGAATGAAATGTAAACATGTGCCATGTTCAAGGGTAACTATAAGATTCCATCAATACAAATGATTTTTTTTTCCATTTCCTTAATTTCCCCATCGTGATGGATGAGTACCTCTTTTCTTTTTAACGAGCTTGAAAAGGGTAACAAACACTCGATATAACTCATAATAGGATGAGTCCAATATTGTATGTTTTATGAACCTGAGAAAGGAGGGGTTTAGTCCTAGAAAAGGGTCTTTCATCGTTTTATTTTTATGATTCTGAAGAAGGTAAACTTGATGTCGTTTCATGTTTAGAGAGTTTGAAATGACTAAAGGAAACTCCAATGTGGAATTTTTTGTAAATTTAGTCCACGAGGTTCAAAAAAGTGTAAAATGATACCTAGGATAAATCTTCTAGTTATGATAAAATAGAGTGTACATTTTTTGTAAATGAGTCTAAATGGTCCGAAAAAGGGGTAAACTATTACCGAATAGACAACCTTTCAAATACTTTTACAAGTGTGAAAGAAACAAGTTTTCTTGGCAATCTTTTCCTATTTAGAGAGTCTGAAAAGAGCTTAAAGATAACTCCGAAGGTTCCTTTTTCGTATAGGTTTTACGACTCCGAAAAAGTGATAAAAGTATACTCAACATCTTTTTGCTTATTTTTTAACAAGCATGACTATGGTATTAAAGGCACTCGAAAGCTTTTTCAATTTGAAAAGGAGCACGAAAAAGTAAAAAACAAACTCCTCCATAGCCAAATTGTCCAATTTGTCCTTAAATCTCCAAAAAAGGTATTAGCATTCTTTAAAATTCAAAAAACATTAGGATAAGGGGGTAAAAAACAAAATAGTATTTAAATATTAAAAGTAATTTTCACATTTTACCCAAAAATAGAAAAAAGACCAAAAAGTAAAAAGGTTTTACCATTTGGTTATTTACCATAAATATTTGAGTGAAAAATTGCTTTTGGGGGTGATTTTTCTATGGAGATTTTGGGATATATGGTCAATCATTCAACGATTCATCGAATCCAAGTAAATGCCCTTCCCCTTTTATTCAATTTGATGGTAGAAAATGAGATTTTAATTAAGTTTTTATTATTATTATGAATTTTAGGTTGATTTTTGAAGGTTAAGAGTGCACCCTAGGAGATGCTCTTCTCCCTTTCGGGAAGTGCATCGACACACCCCTCGAAAGAGGAAAAAGTTTCAGCCTTGATCTGTCTAAAAAGGGAAAGTGCGTTGACATCCGGTTCACATTGGGAAATAGTGTCGACGACCCCGAAAAAACCCAAAATCATATGTTTAAGCTAAAAAATGAAATTAATTTCGCAAGGAATGTTTCTAAAGGTTGCTTTGTTTGCATTCCACAAGTTTTTAAATGCAAACATGGTCATTTGGAAAGAGGCAGATCATGAACTAGATGATTCCCAAGATACTAGTGATCCGAACACTATGTTGGTGTTAAGAGAGTGTGGACTCCTGAAATTCTTTCAGATCCCGGGTATGAGGGCCCATGTTTGATTGTTGCATCACCTAATAATAATATGGGACCCTGAACAACGACACTTTCAGGTTGGAACCCACATTCTCACCATAGACGTGGAGGACATTTACTTCCTCGCTGGTCTCTCAAGATGAGGGAACCCAGTGTCACTCTCTAGATCGAGAGGGGGACAAATGACGATAGATGACCTGATCGACGAGTACTACACCATTAGCACACAGTCACAGGGTGGGAAGATACCCATTAAACATGTGATGTATCGACCGCTGAGGACCGTCCTATTCACTATTGAGAAGGTGGCAGGTAGTCGGGCTACATGGTCTCATATGATTTATGCATTGGAATGTATAGTTCCTACGATATTCAATTGGAGTAAGGGACTATTTATGAGTCTCAAAGATCAGTTAACAAAGTATCGGAGGGGAGGCTCAAACAGTTCGGCTATGGTGCGATCATGGTCTCTTTCTTCCTCAAGAGAGTCCCACTACTACATCCAAAAGTTCCATTGAACGACCTCGAGCCACAAGACCCACGTATGCTGAGATTCGTCGAGGTTGTGGCTCAACATGGTGAAGGTGGACCTACGGTCACCTATGGATATGTGTTCTTCAGATGGATACATGGTCAACTCCTCATGGTGGAGGATTACCCATATTCAAGGACATATTTAAGAGGAGATACAAATATGCCACTTCCCAAGGACAATCGGTGGGGAGAGATGGTTAAGAAATATTTCTTCTTCCATTGTTTTTCATTTTGTTATACTTCATTTTTTGTTCTTTTTGTGATACTAATACATGACATATTATGCTGCAAACATTGGACCATCAACACCAGTCGGAAAATCACCTATCAAGAGGCAAGGAGCAGTTCGAGAGATCACGGTTTGGAACATTGAGGCCGAGGAAGAGATACAGGAGGTCGAGGATAATCTTGAGAGGATGAATGTAGATGTCCTAAACATATCCATAGATGACTTACCCTAGTGTTATCAACGCCATACATCAAGAGTTTCGGGTCGCTTCAGACGACTACTCTGTAGGGTGGTTCGGGCCATCATGTGTTACCACAAGCACCAAGACTAGCTAGGAGTAGTGGTTCTATCTGGTTATAGTACCATACTAAAATATTTTGAGCTTCATATTTTTTTCATTTTGATGTACTGAAAGCTCTTGGCTTCAGATTTTTTCCTTGGTATCTTTTGTAAAATAGTTATAAAAAACAACTTTATACAAAATGATTTTTTTATAATGGTGTGTTTATACATTAATTGTTGCTTATTTCTATGTTATTTTTACACATGATATATCTTGAATGAAAATTGAATATGAGCTATGTACCAATAAAAAATGTAATTAGCGAATGAATTAACAACTACATTTAATTGTCTTGGAATATGTTGGTATGAAATAAATTCAAAGGACCTTTCAATAAGTCAAACCCTTCGGAATAATGAAAGAAGTAATGGATTTCAGATACTGTAGACATGGTTTAACTGAGAAAAAACAAGTTATGAATCTAGGTAAACCATGATCCGACTCACATCATTAGACAAAGCATCAGTAAATAGTCCAATCACTGCATGATATTCAATGAGAGTGTTCGTTGCGGTACCCAATAAAATTCCACCTGATTATACCAAATCACCAGTAGGGGAATAAAGTACCCATGCCACTGATGCAAGATTCAAGGTATGTCTAATAACACCATCTGCAAATACTGAATATAATACCATCTGTTCATTCAAGAATGACACTATATAAGTATCCTTAACTAAGATGAAAGCTAAATTCAAAAGAATAAAAGTTCAAACTACTTCACAACACACTCTATTAACAAAATGTACAAGGTACCTATGCGAAATTGTCTAAGCATAGTACTTTTTGAGGTAAATCCCAATCCAGGGCTCAACTAAAGGTATCCGATCATAGACAATCAACTCATAAGCTCTTTTTTCTAAAACATGACTCACGATATAAGGACCATGCCACATGGATTCCAGTTTTCAGCCTCCCAATTTATCATGTTTTTGGTCATAAGTCAAGACCAAATCACCTTCATTATAGAGGTGAGGTTGAACAGATTAGTCGTATTGAGCTTTAATTCATATTTTGTTCACCGAATTACCTCATTATCCAAGGTCGCATCTCGACGAGTTTCATCAAGTTTGTTTAAATACATAAAACGTTCTTCCTCTATGGTGGTATTGGGTAGGAGTTCTACAATGAGTTTTAGAGAAGGGATTTCACACTCGATAGGAAGAGTTGCTTCTAGTCCATACACCAATTGAAATGGTGTGAAATAGGTTGATGTTTTTACAGTGGTCCTATAATCCCATAATATCGAGAATAATGGTAAATTCCAACTATACTTAGCTCGCACTGCCATCCGTTGAAGCATAGTTTTCAAAATTTTATTGATAGCTTTAACCTGGCCATTGGCCCGAGGGTAGTAAGGTGTCAAGTTATCGTGAAAAAAACCTAGTTTAGATCTTAATTCCGAAATCATTCGGCTCCTAAAATGAGAACCATGGCCTGAGGGACCCCAAACCTTGTGATGATGCGATTAAATAAAAATAGGGTAGATGTTTTACCATATTCATCATATGTAGGCATAGCCTCAGCCCATTTAGTAAAGTAATCGAAGACAACAATAATTAAACTATGCCCCCAAACTAAGGTAGGATTACAATGCATGAAATCAATGCCCCATTTCGCAAAAGGAACGACATCAATGATGGGATGGAGTGAAGCAGGGTGGGTGCACTTTTTGGATTGAAAACCTAGCAAGGTGAACATTTCTTAATGGATTCAAAACAATATTTGAAGATAGAAGGGAAAAAGAAGCTAGCGTGTAGGATTTTCTGAGTTGTAGCCATCCCAAAAATATGACCACCACAATCTCCAAAGTGGCATTCATTCAACACAGTTTCAACTTCATCATGGGTTAAACAACATCGCAGAATGGAATCAACGCCAAGACGATACAATGTACCATTAATGATAAGGTAGTATTTGGCGTGATGACGGATATGGTGATGTTCATCACGAGTTAAATTCATTTGAAAATGTTGCTTTTGGAGATATAAAATCAAATATCCATAGCAGGGATCGGACATACTAATAAGGAACAAGGATTCACTGGGAAATGAATCAATTGTCTATGATTCCTCATTAATACGAGGAAGATCGCACATTAGCTCAACAAAGACCAAAGTATTTTTTGAACTGGATTTAGAAATCTATAATTCAAACTCCTCAAGGATAAAAATCCAGTGAGAATACTTTCCCCCAAGTACTTGACGAGTCAATATTTAATACATAGGGTTAGAATCTACGTAAACAGTGGTCGTTCAGAGCAAAATGTAATGGCAAAATTTCTGGATTACGATGACCGTAACAAGAGCTAACTTCTCAACATGTGAGTAACGGGTTTTAAAATATAGAATACTCTTACTCAAATAATATATTATGTGTTCTTGGTCGTTATTGTGTGTTTGTACCAGTACCATGCTGATCGTGTTAAGGGATGCCACCACATACAAGGAAAATCCTTAGTATAAACATGCAGTTGTAATATAGGAGTGTGCATGATGGCATATTTGAGATTATCGAAAGCATGATGCACACGATCGTCCCAAACAAAAGGTGTATCCTTCTTAGGTAAACACATAAAACCATGTGGTTTTTCGGCATAATTGCATAAAAAACAACGCAAGAAGTTTGCCTTCCCTTGCAAACTTTGAAGTTCTATAATGTTCGTAGGTGGTGGTAGGGCCAAAATGGCCTCGGTTTTCAAAGGATCAATGCATATTTCATCCAGTCTCAACACAAAAACCCATTTATGTGGATTCAAATAGATGTTATAATGGAAACATCTAAGAAAAATGGCTCTTAGATGGTCAACATGGTGTTCTCGATGCTGCAAATGGGATGGTAAATCATCGAGATAGGGGTCCACTATATCTTTGATGTCATGGAAAGCATAATACATGGAACTAGAGGGGAAATATTGGTGGTTGTTGAGTGTAATAGCGAGCTTACCTCAGAGTTTGAGATGAAAGACTTAGGTCTGATGCAAAAATTTCTAGGCCTTGATATTTTGTAGAGAAATGATGAGATATTTATATCATAAGGGAAGTACATTGTGGACATATTGCACATGTTTGGCATGGTGTATTATAAATCCATTAGTACTATGATGGTTTCTAATTTTAGGAAACTTCATGAGACTAAGACTAGATCAGATATAGTGGACCCCACTTTATATAGAAAACTAATTGGCTCACTGATGTACTTGATGCATTCAAGGCCATATATTCGTTATGTAGTCAGTATTTTGAGTTAGTTTATGGTTGATCCTAGACACAAACACTGGGTTGTAGTAAAGCATGTTTTGAGGAAACTATGCGGTATGGTTGCTTATGGACTTAGGTATGCCTCAAGTGGAGGGGTGTTATTACTTGGTTATACTGACTCTGATTGGGGTGGAAATATTGTGTACTGGAAGAGCACTTCAGGATACTATTTCAGCTTGGGTTGTGTTATGAATTCTTGGTCTAGCAAAAAGCAGGATTCAATTTCCCAAAGTACCATAGAGGAAGAGTACATTACTGCTAATACTGCTTGCAAAGAAGTAGTGTGGATGAGCCTACAATGATTAGGTGTGAAAACCATAGTTATATGAAGATTTATGAGAATATCGTGTTTTGTGATAAATTGAAACAAATAGAAATGAATTATAACTTCATTCGAGACATGGTCCAAAAATGTACTGTGAAACTTCAGTACATAGCTACTTATGAGAAGATAGTAGATGTGTTGACAAAGCCATTATCAGTGATGAAGTTCAGATTCTTCTGAGATAATCTTGGTATGGCATAGAATGTCTCCTTCTATGATGAGAGGGAGTGTTGATTGTACAACATCAGGATTCATTCTCTGAACTATGATTTGTATCAATACGATACTTGTGTTGTATCAATCCCTATCTATATCCTCATGTGTTGAGGTGGTGATTCATGTATTGTAAAGTATTTTGTTGTATCAAAGACTATAACCTTGTGTTGTATTTAGTTTGTACTTGTGTTGTATCAAGTCATGATCCTCTTGAATTCATTCGAATAATGGGTACTCATTGAGGTGGACATCCAGGTTGAGGTATAATGCTTTATGCGTTAAAGTGGTGGCACTGTGTTATATATTACTAACCATGGTCACCGATTGCTATACGTCTCCTTTAGAGATTAGCTACCTCTAGAATGATTTACTTTAGCATATGACTATATGGTCTAGGATAATATGATATGATCATAAGTACGTGATAAATATTTTGAGTATAATATGATATGATGGATAAATATTAAACACAATTATGGAACATGCAATAAAAGTTAAATGATAAAGAGATAAGCATAGAGAGAATGAATTCAAATTTCCTAAGAATACCTCCAATGAATTCGAATTGATAAGGCTTCAGTTAAATCCTCAGTTGTAATAAAGTATGCATCATTTAATTAAAGTGATCCATGCAAAAGATAATAATAGTAAATAAATTATTTTGCATGGATGGAACTAAAGTTAAAGCACCATGACACTTAAGTTATCCACCTAACTAAGTGGTCATAATCCATTTAAAGATTGAGTTCATTTCAAAGACAATTAAATTCAGTGAAAGATAATCTTGGAAGGTATGGTGCATGTCTTGTGCATGATGAAGAATCTAAGGAACCTACTTGGAACCAATGCAGGCAAGGCGCATTAGTGTGCACTAGGAAGCATTCTCCATCACACCCATTCAATATTCTTTGCATGGGAGGTTGTTTTGACGTGTTATTAAATTTCAAGACACATGGAAAGTTCATTATAGTTGTTTAGTGGACATCTCTTCTCTGTTCATGGGTGTTCTCTCTTATCGGGCAATTTGCTTATTGTGTTGTAAACCATTCTTTTCAAATGTATCTATTATACTCAAAGAATTGTTTGGTTTTTTATCATCTGTATTTGGATGGTTTTCCTAAGGTATATTTTATCTCATGTGGATGAATGATTTGTGTGGTTGATATTTTTATGATATTCATATGTTGAGTGATTGATTGCTAAAAAATTTAAAGTTCAAGTATCTCCATTTTTTCTCAAACATTGACAATATACCTATATCCCTTGGAAAAATTCCTTCAATTCATCAATCAATGGTTGTTGGTAAACATCCATATTATTCACCTGTATTCTACCAAGGACTATAAGAGCCACCATAATATGTTCATTCTTTAGGTACAACCATGGGGGGATATTGTTATTGATCACTACTATAGGACAAATAGTATAACTAGTGTTTGGGAGGGAAAATGGGTTGATGCCATCCATGGCTATGCTCAGTTGAAGGATCTGTACTTCACCCTTGAATTTATCAGTCCATGTATCCTCTATATTCTTCATGGCTATTGAATCTACTGGGATTCCCATAACTCCTTCCTCAATTTAGTTCGAGGCATGCCATCTCTACAGCATAGATAATTATTGGCAATGAAAGAGCCTTTGAATCCTTGGCATTATACACATGTGCCTCAATATCTTATGAGGAGGACCATGTTCTTTAGCCTTGTTTTTAGATTATGGTACCAATCATGCCAACATTTTGGAGATATATCTTTGTTACATATTCACATATATATAGAATACAATCATTCGGACATGCATGATATGGTATGTACTCAACACCCAACATTTTCAACATTTTCTTTTCCTCTTTGTAGTTTTTGGGTAATACATTATCACTTGGAAGTACCTTATATTTGAATAACCTATGATCAATGGGAAATATATTCCTTATAATGTAATTTAACATTCATTAAATCAACCATTTTCAATGTTGATTGTGTGATAAGATTCCTCAAAATATAAGGTAGTTGATGCTTATTTACCTCAAAGTGTTGAGAAACACATGTTTGACATGCCATACATTGCTTTCAAGTTGTAGAGTAACATTGTTGTCCCCAATAATGTAGACTTTGACTGATCAGGTCCAAAGAGAGGGGTCATGGAAGTCGATTTAAGGTTTTCGAAGAAGGTTTAAGTGATATGAGTGTCATCCCCTAGCTCACTCTCCTAGAATTTATGTAACAACATTGCATACATGGCACTCATTTGTTGTAATAACTCATCCATAACAACCTCCACTTCATTTCCTCCATTGCCAACATGTGAAGAACTATTCTTACGGTAGGAATTCCTAATTGGTGACTCTGGACATAGTGAAAATTGAATAGGTGGTTGATTCAACCATGCTTGGTATGCTTCCTCTCTAAGCTACACTATTTTTTTCAGTCGTATCTCAATTTGACATTGTAGTGGGTTGCAACAGAATATGGTAGAGAGGTCTCTTATCCTCGGAATATTGATTTAAAAAATATTGAACATTACATCAGTGATGTTAGAAACCACAATGCAATGGGTTTGATCCAACATTAGACAAAAATAATTATTACAGAAGCAAAAGAAGCATTTCCAATAGAATTCTTTTACAGAAGCACGAGAATAATTTCCAATAGTCCCCCACTTTAGGAATAAATCAAACAATTTATAAATTAAATTAACAATTTATATAACATAATTTTAAAATGAGCAATACATTAACATGAATCCCATTCAAAATTAACCAGCATAGATCCATGTTAAACTCGGATCTGCCAAGCACCGAGAAGGATCCTATTTCCTGAGGTGTAATTTTTTTTTTATCTTTAATTCTTTTATGTTTTAGAAAAAAATTACACTTAAGTTTGGGTGGATTTATGTTGGTTTTATTTTTTATTTTACAAGCCAACGTGGATTTTTTAATTACTTTTCATTTAGTTTTAATTTTTAATTTTATGAGTCGACATGAATTTATTTTTTTAACTACTTTTTTTTGTAGTGTTACGTTACATATGTGACAACATCTCCCCCATACTGGGTTGTAGAGAACCTCGCTACTCTCGGTGCAACAAAACAATTATTCAAAGAAGAGCCTTGTATTTGAGGCTAGCAGTACAAGTAGTGTGATTCATGAGTATGTCTATGACATTTGAGTGTGATAATTACACATATAATAATGGTGTGATCAAACATCCTTGAGTGTATGATGACTCACATGAGGATTTTAGGGAATTATCCCTATTTTTTTCATAAAACAAACAATTTATAAAAACAAAATTTATAACTGAGCAATACATTAACGTGAATCCCATTGAAAATTAACAAATACAATTAATTATTTTTTTTGTCTTACGCCCCAAGGGGACATCTAAGGTTAATCCCAATGCAAGGCATCTCTGATGAGCATTTGGTGGTCTATGAAAGTTATAGTTTATTACAAAACCATCAGTAGGAGACCAATTATGTATTGCATGCACAACAACACATTTGGACGCTTTAATTTTCATAAAGAACTCATGGTCATTGAAGTGTTCCTCAAATGAACAATTTGCAGAAAATAAAGAGCACCTAGAACTATTTATGAACCCTGCAATGTTCCCATGAGTGCATGGATGATCATCTATATATAACGGGTTCTTCCTATTAAAGTTTCCATAAACATAACCATTCATGCACATACTATACATGGAAATGTTATGCTTGTATTCAACAATATTCAAGTAATCTGACCAACAATAGATAGGACCGCAAAATGGCATAAGTGTTGCTTATTGTTTGGGAGGAATGAGTACACGTGAAAGGATAAACAACCCAAGATTCGCAGCATCTATATTAGACTTGGCAATCATAAAATGATTACCACAAAAGGAGAATTTGGTTCCAACACCAGGAATAGATAGAGAAGTCACCCAAGCGCCATATAAAGTGTGGTTGTAAGAAGTTTGATATTTACTTTTCAAATTCACATAAAGGGAGAAATAATCGCTACCCTCCAATAATTGGATGGACCTTGGTGTGTACATGGACAATTTTTCTCTCAACTCATGGAATTTTTTGGATATTCTCTTAGAGATGTGCTGGGTGGAATTCATATCATACTTTGGATCACTAGAACTTTCAATCGACTGAACATAAGCAGATGGATTTGTCAATTTAGGAGGAGAGATATTTTTTTTGGATTCCAACTTTTCCAAAAATGAGCACAGGGAAGATTCCTATGTGTCTTTTCTATATCACATATTGGATTTTTTACTACAATAGGGTGTATTAGACCATCAACAATGGGTAATCAATCATTGGTGTAATGGGTGAGTGTGACACATGAGGGTTCTCCTTCAACCCTCAACATTTTGAACAAACACATACTACCGGGGTGTCATAAAAGATATCCAACTCACAATTAATTATTGTCAATGACCTAGGATTGTGGCTTGAAGATGGCATGTTACAATTGGAGGAGTGAATTGCTTGCAGTATCTTACTCCTAATAAGAGCTTACATTGTTTGAAAACTAGTGGAATATCTTGTGCATTGGAACTCAATCTTGAATTAGATCCTGCAATATAGAATACATTGATATTTAGATTCAAATGAATCAATAACATAAATTCAAATAGATAGTCAAAATATAAATTAAACTTGAACTTACTGAAGATGGAAAGGCATAACTCGTGAAACTTTGAACAAGATGGAATGAGCTAGAATATGAAGAATTGGCCATTTGATGCTATAATATTTTCTCCCCGCATTTGAGCCAACTCAACAATCAATATATGTCTCTATAGACCTAAAATATTTTCGAGAACCATATTACAATCTAACATCCAATATAGTTTGGAAACCATTTTGTAAGAATAAGTTGATTTTAAGCAACATATATATACTACGAAATATTGTAATTGGTAAGGTTGAATCCTAAAATAATATTTGAGATGAATATTAAAATTTTAAGTTGAAATATCAAACCATTGGATGTTTATATTCAACCAATGGGCCTAATTTACAATAACTACACATGTGTGTCTTTAACATATAGATGCAACAGGCAACACCACAAAGAACACACCATATGTCAACATCTACAAAAACCTCTGCAAAAGAAAATATCCATTATATTTGATAGTGAATGTTTATCAATGAATTTTATAGAAAATATTCACACTAGTGTGTTTACTCTAAACAAGCACACGAGGGCGTCTTATTTGGAATACGCAACGAAGCACGATGTATGTTTCTTAATTTTTTATTTTTTATATTATATGATTATATGGTGCCATGGTAAACATTAAATTCCCTAGTGTGGTTATGCCATATACGCATCGATGCAACATAACCTTACGTGCACTAGAATGTTGAAAAAAAAATCAAAAAATTGAACAAGTTATTCTTTCCCTAAACTAAAAAAAAAGTGGCAGGAATTTAATTTCAAAAACTAATTTGAAAATGTATTTAAAATTAGAAAACCTAAACATTATTTATTATTTTTCCAAGATTTCAAAGGGAGAGTTTTGGAAGAGAGACTTATGCTGAAGGAGTTTGGAGCAACCGAGTTACTTAATAGAATTTCAAGTAAGCAAAATATTACTATTGATATTATTATCCTATTTAGATTAGAACTAAATTTAGAAAAAAAGACTTGATAGTTACTTTCAATGTTGCAACCCTTATTTTCTTGTTGCTTCTTTTCGTTTTGTGTGGCTGCAAAATTTTACATTGGGCTTTAAAACCCTCTATTGTTTCAAAATTATGATTTTTCTTTTGATTGTTTTGATTTAATGAGTTTGTGATTTTATATAGAAATCGTTGGGTACCATGGGCCACTTTTTGTGTAGAATCTGAAACCCCGCTAGTCCTTTAGAATTTTATTTCAATTTTTCATAAAAAAAATGCTTGCATAATTTTTGGTGTGGTTTATAAACCAAACCATCGGCGTGTTCTATTCAATAGCACACTGATAGTTCTAGGTGTAACTTTATATTTTATTTTCTAAAAATCACAAAAAATATTTCATAGTTTTCGGTGCTACAATATTGGATTGATTTACTAGTGCATTTATCTCGACAGCACATTGGTAAATCCACCCCCTCCATTTAATTTGGTTTCCTACAAACATGAAAGAAATATCTATGGTTAATGGTGCGCCATGTTTTACACACTGCACCAGTGCTTTTTGTAAGAAACACACCGATGTGTTTTATGAACTTAAGCGCACCAATTTCATACTTTTTTTTTCTATATTGGAGTTCTGTAATTTATTTGTATAATAAAGTTGATAGCTTTTGTATTTAATGGTCCAGGTTGTTTATAGATATAAAATGCATGATAATAGCATCGAACAACAATTCTAGTCAACATGTTGTGAGCACATCCAAAATTGCGAAGAAGGCAAGTGCTTTTTAATTTTTGTATTTAAATTAATATGTTTGAATTATTTGTAAATTTAAGTAACATGTACTGGTTAATGTGCGACATGAAGAGCCAAAAAATGAGGAAGCTCGACAATATTCTTAGCAATCTAAGTGCAGGGGAGCATAAAACGTTAATGGAAAAGTTGCAAAGGGATGAGTCAGGTGAATAAATAATATATCAATATGAATTATTTCTTGAATTTTGAGTAATATTGTGCTTGAGAATATTCATAATATGTTGCAAATAATATAATTCACACATGTTTAATATTATGTAGGTACTGACAACAACAAAAGGGAATGCCATCATAAGAAAAAAATTATGGAAGATGCAAATGATGATGAATTGGTCATTAGCTTATCTGAAGTGGTGATGGAAGTTAATATAAGGGGGAAGACTTTTATAGAACTATGAGGTATATAGTGGAAAGAACATATAGGTGTACTTTTCCCTTACAGTACATAAATCAATCAAATGATTCCAAGAATTGGGTCATACGTAAACTGCAAGAGGCGTTTCCAAAGCAATGTTGAATAAGACTTGTCAAACTTGTAATAGAAAAAACATACAACAACAAAAAAATTATTCAAAAAGTATTATTCCTAAACATCCTTTAAAAAATGTATCTACTACTACAAAGTATTCCTTTAATAATTTTAATTATGCTATATTTGTTTTTCATATCAACAAAAAAATAGTTTAATGTCATTTTACATTTTCAGAAAGATTATGAAAATCCCAAAGGATGAACAAGGTGATATATGAAATGTGTTAATAGGGATGTCCAAAAAAGTGTACAAGGAAATGAAATGGACACAATTGCATTGCGGGAGGAGCCATCTCAACAACGTACTTCAAATGTATCAAATCATTGGTTTTTTTGGATTGTCACATACATCTAATTAATTAATTCAGCATTAAATGTTAATTTTCAATTGTTTTGTTGTAGAAAAGAAAACAAAATGGAACCCATTCAACATATAAGACAAGACAAAAAGGAAAAAAGGGGTTAATAACAAAGTTTGTGAGTAGTTGTGATTTTCTTATAACAAATTAATATTTCATACTTAAAAAGGCACGACCCAGTCACATTTACTGGTGCGTTTACCTATATTAATTGCCCTAGTTCTTTCTAATTATTGAAATGCATTGGTGCTTGTTATAATTAAATTCTTTGGTGCGCTATGATATATAAAAAGAACTATTAACTTTTGAAAATATAGAAAATTGTTGGTGTGTATGTCATAACATATCGCACAAGTTATTTTTTTAACAGTATGTAAGCACATGTGCATTTAATGAATAAATAAGCACCATTGTTGGTTTGGTTACAACATCATGGTGCATATAGTATTTTAAAGCACTAGGTGATGATAAATTTAGGTGCATGTCGATTCTATATGTTTTGGAGTGCACCAGTGCGTATCAATTTTATTATATTGCATCGATGCATATTAACATATTAATAACCGATGCTCTATTTTTTTTAAAGAGCGTTGAACACAAAAAATCCGCTATAGCCTCTTTTCGCCAAGCTTCTTTAGTTATAAAAAATATTCGCAAAAAGCTCTGTTAAAACATCACCTACCAATTATGGAGGTTGTAGTGAAGGTTTTTTTGACAATTTTTTCCAATCTTGTAACACTAAAAACCTTCGCTATAGGCTCTTTTCCTTGTAGTGGGGTTATGATTTTACCAAAGGAGGAGAGGAAACGGGGGATTATGGGAAATTAGTCCTATAATGTCAATTGTTAGCCTAGGAACTCATCCATATTTCCATCGTGTTCCTTATTTAATTTCCATCCACCACCCTTGACTTAAAGGCCATCCATTAAATGTGTTTGTTGATAGCATGGAATGTCTACCTCCTATAGTTATGAAGGTATGGGGCTAGGTACAATATGAATGAAATAAAGTGTAATAAATGTGCCCTCATGGGTATTTATTCCCTCCTTTCTCAAGAAAACCATTATTTTCATTCAAGGACATTTTTTTCTAATCTTGCATTCATCCATTGCAGTCATCATGTTGCATTATGCATTTCTACTAAAGAACCAAATCTAGAAATTAACGAAATCATTGCTGACGAAAATATAGATGGTTGCTAGTAAGCATTGAGGATGGGTAAATCAATAAGTTATCACCTACTACATATTATTGTGTATTGGATGTTTAAGAATCAAATGTTATTTTTCGAGGATATTACTAGAAATATTTCAACATATTTGGACTCTCTCTACTTGCACTGAAGAGAATTGGAAAGAAAGAATATTCCTTAGGATTTTTTAAGTAGAGAAATGAAGATACTCCTTTTGTTCATTAGGGTAGTCATTGAGAGTGCCACGGTTGTTTAATTGCTAGATGAGATGCCTAGAGTGATTTGTAATGAAAAAATTAGAAATTTTGTTTATAAATTATGGTTTGTAGTGATTTGTAATGGTTGGTTATAAATTATGTTTTTTTAATGTTTTACAAGTGCTATGAGAGCATAATTTATATGCAAAACTAAGAAAGTGTGATATTTATCAAACACAAATTAGTTATTTAGGTGGAATATATGCGGACCTAAAAAAGGTTAAGGCAATAATGAATTGGCCCACTCTAAAGAATGTACCAAATGTGAGATTGTTCATGGGTCTTCCTATTTATTATGAAAGATTTATTAAGGGATTTTACAAAATTGCATACCCAAACTCTTCCTTGAAAAAGAAAGGGAATACATTTGAATGGTCCCAAGGATGTGAGGAAAGCTTCCAGTTGTTGAAAAATATTCTTGGAAACGACCATATTTTTTAAAATTGCAAACCAAGACAAAGATTTGGTTGTATGCACCAATGCATGCATTAAAAGAATTGGTGGATTTTTCGCACAAGATAATTATGTAGTATGCTATGAGTCATGGAAATTGAATGAACATGAGAAAAACTATCATTCATGACTTAAAATTTGTTGCAATGGTGCATGCTCTAAAAAATTCAAGGAACTACTTAATGGGAAAGAGAATTGAACTCTTAACTAATCATAATCGCCTAAAATATTTATTGATTAGCCATGCTTAAATGACAGGAAAGTAAGATCACCGGAATTTCTTTGTTATTTTGATTTCGAGATCAAACACATAAAAAGAAAAGAAAAGAAAATAGATAATGCACTTAGCAAAAAGATGCATGTGGCACTGGTTAGCATTTGCAAATCATATTTGAATAATTGAGTTATTGACTCCCATGTTGAAGATGGACATTTTTTTAACAGAAATTGAGAAAAGAGTATATTAAAGGGGCTGTGCAAATCCATTCAGTACAAAATTACAGTTGTTTGAAGATTCTAGAAGTACGATAGAAACTGAAACAAAAAATGGCCATATAGAGGGCCTTCTAGAGCCATTGTTGAAGTGACTATTTTGAGTATTCACAGTAGTAGTATAAAATCAAATAAACTGCTGATTTAGGATAATACAAAAAAACATGAGCTAAGGGAAGATCATTTTGGTTTTTTTGGAAACCCCACAGGATGGGTGATGAAGTCTTCTTCCATTTTTTGAGTGGCTGCTCCTGGATTGTCTTGAACGTGACTTCCCTGGTTCAGCTGCACCAAATTCTGAAGGTCTTCCTATATACAGTCAAATTTTCCCATCATCTCTTTCATATCCATATCATGGTCATCAATTCTTGCATCATGACAACTAGTATGGTAGGAACATAACGAACATATTCCACTAACTACTTGACCTCCTTTGCAGTCTCCCTATTGTCAGTAATCCCAATAGCCATGAAGTTTGGCAGATGCTGAATGTTGACCTTCAAGTCATCAAAGCCTTCTTTGACACTTCTTTGAACATGATCCATACCTCTACGCTCCATGCCCAACACAGCTGGGGGAATTTTACTGCGTTGGCTCTGTCTGGGCTCAAAATATGAATTGATGCTACGTAAAATCCTTGGAAAGGAGAGAGATCGCTCAACATAAAACCCTGCACTCTGTATGGGACCAACAAGCACGACAGAATTCCTATCTACAACGAATCCCAAGTGCAGAGGAGAGAAGCGGCCCCCAATCTCATCAACAAACAGACCCAGACTGAAAATGACACAAGAGGAGGAAAAAATAGACAACGTGTTGCATCCAAGCTGAAAATGTGGATTGTTGATATGTAAAATCCTGGGAAAGGAGAGAGCTCGCTCAGCAGAAGACTTTGCACTCTATATGGGACGAACAAGCACGACAGAAGGCATAGCCACAACTTCTCCTAGGTGAAAAGAAGAAAAGAGGCACCCATTATCATCAATGGACAGCCCCAGACCGAAAATGACACAAGAGAAGGAAGAGACAGACAACATGTTGCATCTAAGTTCTCCAACGGCAAAACTCACAGAGGGCAGAATCAGGTTACTCGCTGAATCTAGAGACCAAGGGGAATGAGGATACAGGAAAATCGAGGGGATCGTGGTTATTATCCACCCATCACAGAGCTCGGGAGGCAAAGAAGACTGCAACTCGTCACCAGGGGAAAAACTAAAGGCCAGAAAGAACAATGGAAAATAAGAGGGAGGGAGACAGAGGTTAAAGGCCCAAGGGAGAGCCATAGCAAAAGAGAGGGGATGGGCTGAAGCGTGAGAGTTGAAAACGCAATGAATTTTGGAGGGGATGGTATTAAATGGAGAGGGAATGGGATTTAGAAGGGAGGGTGGTGGAAACCACATGTCCCTTTGAAAGATGCATTGGCTTCCAATGATCAACAAAACCATTAACACTAAAAAACTTTGCTTGTTAGTTCACCCAAGTTCTTGCAAAGGGGAAGTAGGCCCTTGAAATGTGTTAGGGAATAGGTTTAATGCTAACCTCTTCATCGTTTAGAGAAATGAAACCTTGGGGGGGAGAAGCACCTGTATTTTCCAAAGCATCTTCCTTAGCATTGTTCGCTCTTAGGATATGGTAGTAGGAAATGCTAGCAGGAAGTGGAAGTTGGATGATCCTGTTATAAATCCTTCTGCTTTTGATGGAGCTTGTTGTGTAGCTAGTTCTCATCTTGAGGATAACATGTCGAGAGTACCAAAAGACTATCAAACTTGAGATGATTCTGTTGTCTAGAATTTCTAATCCTCGAAGAAGAGCTAGCCACTGAGCCTCATTGTTTGTCTTGTGTCCCAATTCCCAAGCAAAGGTTTTTACCATTTGTCCTATGGGGTCAAGAATGACCCCCCCGCACCTACCTCCCCTATGAAGATGAACATTATATATGAGTGAGAGATGAATTATAGCAAGAGAAATTAGAAAAGAGGTATGAAGGATATTAGTTACATGATGATGAGATTATTATTTATAAAAATAGAATGTATATCCCAAACCTTCAAATTTGACAAGGATTATCATAGGTGAACTACATAAGATGTAATATTGTGGCCATACAAGCTATCAAAAATTGTCATTACGACAAGAAATCTGAAATAAGTTTGGATTGGGATGAATAAATATTATGTTAAATATAGTGAAAGATGTATGGAATGTCAAAATCTTAAGGTTGAACACCGCCACCTAGCAGGTTTGTTTCACCATTTTCCACTTCCAGGATCGAAATGGGAAGTAATAGCCATGGCTTTCATTGTTGGATTACCAATAACTATTATACAAATCAATCATATCATGGTTGTAGTGGATAATTAATGAATTCGTCACATTTTTTTCTTGTTCAATCTACTCATAATGTTGTTGACATTGCAAAAATATTCATGAGAATCTTCACATTGCATGGGTTACCCAATGCAATTGTACCTCACTAGGACACAAAGTTTACTTCTATTTTCCTAACATCCATAGACAAATGGACAAACAAAAAAAGTAAAGAAGGTGATCAAAGACATGCTTCACGTGTATGTAATGGATACATTCAAGTGGGAATATTATTTACACTTTATGGAGTTTGCATCTAACAATGGTCATCAAACATAATTAAAAATTAGTATGTCTGAGGATTTATATGGAGAAAATGCAGTACTCTAATGAGTTGAGGTAATCTAATAAACATATTTGTGCTTGGGTCAGAAGTACTCAAGGAAATTGAGCAAGAAATTGGGAGAATCAAATAGAATTCAAAATAAACCCAAAATAGAAATAAAAGTTATGCAAATAAAAATAAGATGCACAGAGAATTTAGTGTTGGGGACCATGTTTTCCTCACAGTGAAGCCAAGGAATAAATCTTTGAAGCTTAGAATTTGTGCAGAGATAGTGCTAATATATTGTAGGCATTTGAAATCCTTGATAGGGTAGAGCCAGTTACATAAAATAAAGCATACATTGCCTACTACCAATAACGTGTAAACTTTGTATTATACAATACAAACCAATAACAACATTAGACTCATGTAAAATATATATTTTATTATTGTGAATCCATTTGATATAATGGGGTTGATCCCCTTTTACGAACATAACTACCTCATCTATTAATATATAATTAAGTTATGTCCATATTTTTATTATACCTGCTTAAGGAACGTATATAGCTATCGTTTAGTTAAACAATAGTTTTGACTTTAATTAATTTATACAAATTTTTTTGTTAACCAAAACCATTAATTTTTTTTTCGTTTTTTTTTTCATTTTTATTGATATAGAATTGAAAGGGCATTCGCCCATTTACATATGTTCCAAAAAATCAGCTTCATAGTTTCAAAAAATCGATTTTCCATATCAAGGAATAGGATTCATCGAACTAGGGCCATCATTCAAACTTAACATTCCTGCTGAAAGAAAGCATCCCTGATTGGCTTTGTAATATGCCAGCTTATTTAAGTCACGAAGAATGTGATAAGAAGTAACTAAATCACAATCAATTAGAATGAAGTGCATCCTTTTCATGGTTACATTGAAACTAGGATTGTTGAACTTTGAATCAAAATTTAAAGCCTTTATGGTGATTTCAGAATCTCCAAAAATTTGAATTTTGTTGTGACCTGCTGCCTTTGCAAGTTGACAAGATTTTAGAAGAGCATATAATTCTGCTTGGTTATTTGAAAGGTGTCCTACTCCCAAGCTGAAACTTGTCTCTATCATTCCACCAGGATAATATATCAAGCCCCCTACTCCAGCTTTCCACAGATTTCCTTTTGACGCTCCATCGAAGAAGATTGTAACTTTGTTTTTCAATTGCCACCGTTCTGAAAATTCCTTCTCTGACATTCTAATATGAGTATGGTTTAATAACTGGCTTAATCACTCCCAATTGATATTTATTCTATTTCCTCACCCCCAACCATTTATGCTCAGCTTCTAATCTAATTTCTTCAAGTTGAGGATTTCCCACTACTTCCAGAAGAAAAGCCTCTTCTTTTAAAGCTACATTTTTAGGCTTCGAATTTTTACTGTTAAAAATAAAATCATTCCTTGCCAACCAAAATTTCCACCAAACAAATTTGGGAATGGATTGCCATATTTTCCTCCATGCTGGACTGATTGAAGAGCCTTGATACCCAGACTCCCAGTTTTTAAAAATAATGATAGGGTCAGAATGAAGAGGAGCATAAGAAGGCAACCCACACATAAAATGTGCCCAAAATTCCTGAGCAAAATCACAGCCAACAAAGATATGAGCTGAAGACTCAAAATTTTGAAGACATAAACAACATCTATATGGACCCAGGAAGCCACGTTTTAACAAATTTTAACCAGTTAAAACTTTCTCATGCATTACAGTCCAAGTAAAAAAATTTACTTTCGGAATGTTGGGGGAATTCCAAACCAGCTTCCAACGGGCTGCGTCGATAGAGCCAAGAGAGGGCATCAAAGAATTTTGCGATTTCTGCAATTCCTTGTAACCTTCAGTAGCAGAATATTCACCTGTGGTACCCCATCCCCACGCATCCCTGCAAGAGCTGTGAATTGAAGCGATACCAGTTAATTTCTCAATCAACAATTTCTGTTGCGATTGCGAAATCGGCCCACGTTCGGGCAGTTCTGGAAATGACCATGATTTCCAATTTCCTTTGCAATCCCAGGTTATGAAATCAGAGATTTGATGGAGTTCTTTATCGACTAGCCAACTCTTTATATCATTGAAGGAATTATTTGAATTCAGTGGAGCGTTCCCTAAAATTTTATCTTCCCACAAGAACATATGTCTACCATTTCCTGGAATTCTATATAAATGCTTTGAGAAAATTTCAATAGATCTTCTACATAGATTCCAAATAATAGAGCCTTTTGTAGTGTTTATCATTTGAAAATTTCTTAGATTTCTTCCATGGAGATATTTTTCCAGAAGATTTGGCTCACAGGGTCATTTTTATTGGAGAATAGTTGCCATAGAAATTTACCTCCCATTGCTAAATTACACCATCTTGGATCTCTGATTTGCAGTCCACCTTCAATTACATGCCTTTTTACAGTTTCCCACTTTACCAGATGCATATGGTTCTGATTTTTTTCCCGCCTCTCCAAAGAAAGTCTCTGAGCAACTTAGAAATCTGATCCATGATTTTTTTCGGAGCCAAGAGAAGAGATGACTGATAGATAGGAAGGGCTGAGAGAATTGATTTTATCAAAATGATTTTTCCTACCTTCGTCAGCCAATGGCCACCCCACGAGGTAATCTTATATTTTAACTTACCAATGATATCCAACCAGAGAGAAGGGATATTTTTTCCCCAGGGTTAATGAGAGCCCCAAATATATCACCTTGTCCCAAGAAACAAAACCTTCAAAACCCAAAATCTAAGAAATGTTTGCAGCTGCTGATTGATCCACATTCCAACAATACACTGCACTCTTATGAATATTAATAAGTGCTCCTGAAATGATACAAAAATGATTCATAATGTCTGAAAAAATTCTTGCAATTTTTAAAGAAGCCCCACCCAATAGTAGTGTATCATCTGCAAAGAGGACATGGTTAATAGGTTCCACTCCAGCTGAAGAAGATATTCCCGGGATGGTCCCAGCATGTTTCCCAGCTGTTAACATTTCTACTTAAAGAATTAGCCATGTTTCCCAGCTGTTAACTTTCTACAGAGACCCCTGGTTGCTTGAAAGAAATTTGTTGGTATGCCATTTACTAATGGCACTATCCAAGGTTTATCAATGCATGCTTTAACCAGATTTACAAAGGAAGGGAAAAATCCAAAAGAACAAATAACTGAGTAAAGAAAGGAACGCTTTACCCTGTCAAATGCATTTTCCATATCAAGTTTGATTAGCATTCCCTTCTCCTTCCTTCAAAAACTTAACTGCATGGCTTCCTGTACTTGAATTACATTGTCCAAAATATGTCTTCCTTTGATAAACCCACCTTGAAGAGGTGAAATCAACTTTTGAAGCAAAGGTTTGATCCTATTAACTAAGAGTTTAGAGAAAATTTTATAAGATGCATTCCATAGAGAAATAGGCTTGAATCATTCAAAAGAAGAAGGGTTAACTTCTTTAGGAATTCAAGCCAAGAAAGTCGAATTTGTGCATCCACCAACTTTGGATGTTAAATGAAAGGCTTTTAACATCCGAAGAAGATCTTTCCTTATAAATTTCCAGCAGACTCTATAAAAATTAAAGGATAAATCGTCAGGGCCTAGGGCTTTATCCAGCTCCATAGCCCATATAACATCAATAATCTCTTGTTCTGTAAAGGATTTCATTAAATCAACATTGTCTTCCTCACTCACCAAGCAAGGGATGTTGGAGAGGAAATCAGACGCTATATCTAAATCTGAGGAGCCATCTTCACAAAATAGATTCTGGAAATGAGCTTTAGCCACTTGTTTTATTTGATAAATACATGTAAAATATTCACTAGACAGAGTAGTAATTTTTGATATGTGATTTTGGGATATTTTGGCTCTACACTACTTATGGAAAAAAGAAGTATTCCTATCTCCAGCTAGAAACAAAGTACTCCTTAACTTTTGTCTCCAATACTCCTCTTCTCTCCTGAATGCTCTAAAGGAACAAAACTTAGCTCTTTGCTCCTTTTCCAATAAATCAGGGGTGATTTCAGATTCTTCTATTTCCATTTGAATTTCTTCCAGCTTTTTCATGGCTTCTTTTCTTTCACTTATTGGATTTTTTTGAGAAATGTTTACCCAATTCTTTAACGCCACTGTTGTATTTTTAAGCTTTCTCTCCCAAACATAATTCAGAGATCCCACCATAGGAATGTCCCAAGCCATAGAAACTATGTTCATAAAACCTTTGTGTTCTTTCCATAATGGACTGAACCAAAAGGGAATGGGTCCTAAGTCCTATTCATGCTCAATCAACAGCATGATTGGCTTATGATCTGAAGATAGCTTCACCAATATACTGGAAGTATTTGTTTTTTTCCCCAACGACAAAGAACTCTGCACTAGAAAATGATCTATCCTAGCAAAAATATTTGTTGCTCCAACTCGATTATTTGTTCACGTGAAGGAACCTTTTTTAGGATTAAAGTCAATCAGCTCCCACGAAAGGATAACATTTTCAACTGAATTGATCATGGGATCTCTCCCACTAACGCCTCCCTTTTTTTTCTTTTGCATCCAGAATTATATTCAAATCTCCAGCCACGATAACATTGAAGAATGAATTAGCAGATAGGAACGCTGACAATGAATTCTAGAAATCACGTTTTTCATGATAGTTAACTAGAACGTAAAGATTAAAAAGGGAGAGAGTAGTCTTACTTAGTGAGTGTTGAATTTATGTGAATATCCAATGCTACGTTGCATGACAGCTGAGTAGAGAGAAAAGATTCTCTGGCCACAAGGTTGCAATTCCACCAGCAGTACCTCTAGCACTTACATCCTTCCCAACATTCGTTTTCCAATTCTTTTTGTTTAAGGATAGAAGGAAGTCCTCTTCAATTTTGGTCTCTTGGAGTAGAAGTATAACTAGAGAATCCATTCTTATTAGATCTTTAATAGCTTCCACTTTCAATGAGTTTTCGAGCCTTTTGCAATTCCAAGATATGATGTTCATTATTTAAGATTGACAGCAGGATGAGGGCCTCCTTTTGAAGGTCTAGCCCTGGTAGTCCTAGCAATTGACATTTCAAGTGTAGGTTGGATTCCTTTCATATTCATCCTTTCTTCTTCTTATTCCCTAACTGTCTTATGATATTTACGTCCTTTTTTTGAGGACCTCTCAATAGATTCATCATCAGATGAGCCAGAATTAGCCATTGGTTTCTTTTTTTTCCATTTCCGCATATGTGGGAGAGATACCATCAGCAAGAGATCCCTAGTTTGTCTCAAATGTTGCTTTATTTTCTTCTCGACTCTAATCTTGATATTGAGGAAGTTCTCCCTCTTCAAGAGATGAAGGCACTTGCTCATCAGGAGTACTCAAAACTTCAAAGATGTTTTTCGTTGATATTTCCTTCATTGCTACTTCATTTTCTTTGGGAATGGGGTTACTACCCGTCCCTATTTTAGATTTTTTTTCCTTTGGAAGAGTTTCCCTGCTTTGATTCTTAGACTTGTTTCCACTGTTCTCCATTCTCTTTGATAGTTTCTTCTTCATCTTTCTTCTTGCATGATCTAGCAAAGTGCCCGTATTCATGACAATGTCTACACTTGAATGACAACTACTCATAATCCAGCTCTTGCACATGATTCCAACCTGCCACTGTCAACTTAATAGCTTTTGGAAGCCCTACCTCCAGATCCACTTCAACACAAATTCGAGCACAAGTGAATTGTTCTCTTTTTTCAGCCTTATCAATGTACTTCCCAAGAGTGTTTCGTATATCTGCAAGAGACTTCGTATTCCAGTAATGAAGAGGTAGATGCGGCCAACCTGACCCATACAGGAACAACAGAAGGAACATCTTGATTCAGATCAACATCTTGGTTCCACTTGTTCAGATAAAGCCCTTGAGGGCCCATGAAATATGGACCATTTCGGAAAATTAAATCTCTATCTTCAGAATTCTCAAAAAGAAAAACATAGTATCCTTAACCAATCAGATTGCTTCAAATTCCTGCTGAGATTATAAAGGGTTTCCAATTTCTTTGAACCCATCCTTCAATAGCTTTGGGAGATGGCCAAAGACCGTTAAATTGGCCAATGAGACCCCACTTCGCAAAATTCATAGTTGTACAGCATGGTTGTTCCAGAGGGAGTTCCACCAAGGGAATATCGTCAATCTTCTTAACAAACGCTTGTTGGTTCTGAGAGAGCTTCAGTTTGCCGCTTGTTGCAACAAAATTCTTGAAAGTTGTGATTTCATCTGGAGGGGAGGAGCCCCCTCCCATAGCCATAACAGGTTCCCCCAGCGTCGAGAGCTGCAAAGATACGCTTACACAAAACATAAAATCAATTCTTGTACAATCCAAAACCCATTGCTGCCTTCAAAACTTCTCTAACGCATGCAAACACTACACCAAGATCACTAAGCTCAGAATAAAGGCAATGCCTGTGCATTGGAACGATCCACCTCCACGAGCTCGAGATGGAAGAGCTAGGGCAGAGACCAAACCTGCAAAAAATGACCAAACACATTCTTGGAGTGAAAAAAATTTCAAAACCCCCGTTCACCCTAATTTATACAATTTTTCAAAAAATTTATAAAATTCATATATGAAATTAATATTTTAAAAATAAAATAAAATATTTTTTATTTTTATTTTTAAAATCTATTTTTTCATTTTATGATTGGTTCATTTTAATGATTGGACTAATTTCCTCTAGTGTGCAAATGAAATTGTTAGATATAAAAAATATTTAAAAATACAGAAAAATAAAAAATATATAATAGTGTTGAGTGTCTTCTTTATTAAAGTAGTCATAATGACGAATCTTAATAGATGTGATAATGAGATCACAATGATTGAATATAGCTATATCACTATATACAATGTTCATTTAAATATAATAATTTTTTTAAATATATATATATATATAAACATCAGTATATTATAATATTTTTTTTATAAGAATTTAGAAATGAAATCTAATAATGTCAAGTGTCTTATTTATTAAAATAGTCATAATCACTAATCTTCATAGATGTGGCAATCACATCACAATGATTGACTATAGCTATATCACTATATAGAACTTTTATTTAGATATAATTTTTTTGTTAAATATATATAAAAATTTAACATATTATATTTTTTTATATAAATTTATTCAATAACATTTTTAAATAAAATTTCCTAATATTTATTTTGATATTCAATTAAGCTTTTTTTTTTCACTTTTCATAAACTAACAAAACTAAAGATTGATTTTTTTTTTTTTATATTTAAAAAAAAATATTTATTGGTTTATTCAAACAAATATGATGATTAATATTTTGATTAGTTGACATTATACTAGAGATTTACCAAAGTTTAATAATTTATTTATCCTTTTCATTGTTCATAGAAAAAATTATATTTTATTTTGGTAAAATTTTGTTAGTAAAGAAATGCAAATTTTATAAAATCTCTATAAATTATTACGCAATTAATATCTTCAACATTAAGTATTTAAAGTACTCGAAGGGATCCAATTTCTTGAGGTGTACATTTTTTTACAATTTGGATCCCTCTCGATACTTGAAAGATCTGGTTTTAAAATGAATCTATTCTAGTTTTTTATTGTGTCGAGAGGCGCTCTCCGACCCAGTGTGGGGGAGATGTTGTCACGTTTGCATGTGGCGCTCTAATAAAATAATAAATTTTTTTATATCCAACATGTCGGCCTACACAAAATTAAAATTAAAAGTCATATAGTTTTCATTCTAAATCTCTTATAGTTCGTATAAATAAAACAAATATATCAACATTAAAATGCAAATCAAATCTACATGACAAAACCCAAGGAAGCCCATGGTTTCTCGCAAACCACCATCAATTAAACTAATGGTATAATCAAATATTTATATATTTTCAACACCAAGGCAACCAGGAAACAATTTTTTATTTATTGGATTATTTAGTTTTAAATGGTATAATCCAATACTAATCTCCCCCATATCAAACTACTATATGTTTCATCTTTTGAACATAGAAATATTTTCTCATTACCACCCCCATACAACCATTTTTTTTGTTTTCCATAATTACAATTTGTTATATATCGAAAAAAATTAATGTTATATTGTCATGTTATTAGACAATAATGGATGTATTCAAGGAAATCTAGAATGAGAATACAATGTGATTACGTGTTAGTTACATTGAAAAAATGAATGATTTACATGTCAATTACAATTTGTTGTTCAATAATTTCTTGCAGTGTAGGTTGCATTGTTTTCAGTGTTCTTGCATTGTGTTTAGTGTTCTTGCATTGTTTTCAGTGTTCTTAATTAAATTATATATTAATCACATGTCAAGAGAGGTTTTCACCTTAAGAGATTGATCGGGCCCTCTCGACACTTGATAGCGTCTAGGATTTGGATCTAGGCTGGTTTATGTTGGCTAACATAACATGACTAATGTGGTAGGATCTACACCATTATGGGTTGGAGAGCACCTCGCTTCTCTCGGTGCAATTAAATCAAAACATTTATAAATTATGAGATTAAATTTGGGCTATAGATAACTATTAAATTAAAACATTTTTAAATTATTAAATTAAACTTAGGTATGTAAAACTATTAAATTAAAACATTTTTAAATTATTAGATTGAACCATTTCTTAAGGCAAGTATAAGCAACTTTGTTGCTAATTTCACTTGTTAGTTTTTTATATGAAAATAAATTTATTACATTATTGAAGCTATTACCCTCTCCTAAGGTTACAATACTAATTATTAAAAAAATGGATTTATAACCAAACATTAAAATTAAACTTTTTAAACATCTTTTCTTTGAAAACAATTATTGGATTGCATAGAATTCTATCGAGGAATTGCCTCATAGCCCTTGTAAAGGTGTATCTCCCATGTTGAATTTTTGGGTTCCCAAATTCCAACTCTCCAAACCCTCAAATTATTGGACAACCATCAATGTTAAGCTACACCCAATGTCCCATCAAATTGTAATTCCTAAGATGCAAAAACTCTCAAACTATCTCGACAACCATGCATAATGATTCCTTCGTGTATCATCAAATTGTAATTCCTAAGATGCAAAAACTCTCAAACTATCTCGACAACCATGCATAATGATTCCTTCGTGTATTTAAAGTTTGGGCCATCTAAACACTAAAACTTCTCCATTCCATTTTCATTCGTAGGGGATTAAGGCTTCTCTGCTATCAATCCAAAGTTGTTGCAAAACTAACAAGTGGAATAAGCAACAAAGTTGCTTAGTACCTGCCTCCTAAGAAGAGATTGAAAATATATAGCAATAAGATAATTTTTCTATAAAAATATATGATAAAACAAATATAATTACAATTTGAAAGAAATTAAAACAAAAATGAATTAAAAAATATCCATTTAAATACGATATAGGTTATTGCAATGTAGCATAAAACAAGCATATTCAAGCTTCCTTACATACTTCTAGTAATATTCTTGACTTATGTTATAAAAATATGCAAGTTTCTTTATAGACTAGCATATATAGGAAATGAGAAATAATAGCTTATAAGACTATAAATTAATATCATTGTTGTGAGAATAGTTTATTTGTATTTTATTATAAATTTATAATGTTATACAAATATGCAAGTTTTTTTTATAGACTAGCATAAATAGGAAATCAATAGAATTCAAGGCTTCTTGAACACAGTCGCCATTTTACGATTTGACCTTTCAACATTTTTCTGTGATTCTAGTTCATATTTTTCCACCCAAATTCTACACAAAACTTACAGGGTTGAAAATCTCTGTCTTCTTTTGAGGGAATGAGCTCTTCCAGGGATGGCATGGCTGTGAATCATAACTGATGGAATTAGCAGACGTTGATCTGGTTCTCCCAGAGATATTGAAACGCGACAACTTTATGGAATTGTTAGTTCCTCATCATCAAGCAAACACGAGAAGCGCATGGCACATACCAGTAGATTCCGTTACCTGAATTTGTTTGGATGTCGAAAAAACAAATTGTCGCAGGGCCATGGTTTGGCACAACCGAATATGTAAGTTGCCATGTAACATCGGGGAAAATGTTAATTATTGGCTAAGGAAACAGCTACCGACTAAATTGACCGACAAGAATGTAAAAGCTAAGACTCTTTAATTAATTGGATCTGAATACGAATATGACACGTGTGCGTGGAATGCAAGAAATTGTTCTGTTGACCTACTTCTCTGGAACTTTCATGACACGGTATTTCGATTTTGTGCACATTTTAGGGTTAACTAGCCAGCCAGAGAATGCTCTAAAGAAAGAGCCTGGCCTGCTAGGGTTCAAGAAGAAAAGAAAAAAGGATGCAACCGGCCAAATTAGGACACATGGGGTTTAATCGAGTACCTAACGAGTCAAATTATAACCCTTATGGTTTGTATCAAAAACAGAATGCGGCCGTGCCAAGCAAGCAATTGTGTTTTCTTTAGGGTTTGTGCTGGTGGTCAGCGAAGTGTAAGAATGGAGGATTGAGATAAAATGATCTGTCCTAGAGTTCTGGCCAGCAGTTTCGCTTCTACACGCCTCTTGCAAATTTAGCGAAATTTGCGTAATCAAATGTTTCACGGAGTTGGGACTGAAGATGATTTGGTGCGGAGTAAAGATCGGAATAGGAATTATGAATTATGATTGACAAAGTCTCTTGCGGCCCCACACTAGGACAAGCGATCCATGCAAATTTTTGGCTGGGAAGAGTACTTTTAGTTTATTAAAGAATTTAAAAATCTTATATATATATATATATAAATAAAGTCCATAAGGGACTTTCTTTTTGAGCTTGTGGTATATTTTAAAAAAAATCTAAAATAAGAATGCCCTTTTTTAGAACTTAAAATAATAAATTTTTATAAATGACTTAGCCTTAGGAGTGACCTTTCCAACACATTTTGAATTTCAACTGGGACTCATGAACCCAAACTCAATAAGATCCAATGGATTAAAAAGGAGAACAATCAAGGGTTGGAATCTATTGCAAATTCCCCCTTATATTTTTATTTTCGCAAAATTTTGAGGGATGACAAAATTTTAGGTTAGTTGGGGCTCACATTTTATAATTGTTAAGTTTAATGATTTCCATGCTAACATCACCTATGGAGCTACCCAAATTCAATCGAAGTCACTCATTTCAAACCCGAATTTAAAAAGCATCCTTGCATCAAACGTTTCCTCCTCTATGGAATGTAAAACTAAAGTAGATGAAGGAAATGACACTTATGTGCAAGATGTTCATCCTTTCTGACGGTGCAAGATTTATTCTTCTTTATAGATTAACATGAAGAATGAATATTAAGAGTCTTCGATGGTGGTTCCTTCAATACCTTTGGACATGGAATTCAATACTTTTCTCCAAGGAATTGGAGAAATTGTTCGGGAATTCGATGATATTTTCAGTATTAATTTTATTAGCTCTCTCAATATGCTTTGAGTCATCATATGTTAACCCATGTAAGTCCATCCTCTTGATCTCCTTAATTACAAGAAGAATAATTTCAAGATTAGTTTTGTTACCAATAGCCACATCTCCCATTTTCTCCTTTATGATTGTCCCTTACCCTTGATTCTTTCTATTGTCCAAAATCCCTACTCCTTTACCCTTAGGCTTGAATCTTTCCATCGTCTTACTTACCTTTTCCTATTTAAAACGCTTTAATTGCAAATAAAGGCCTTAATTGCAAATAGTGTAAGTTTTAACTTTTAAAAAGTATGATTGAGAACACTCCACACTTTACTTTAAAAGATCTTTCATTTT
>LPNX010256732.1:5994-53617 GCA_001517045.1 Pseudotsuga menziesii | reverse complement strand
AAAAAGTTTTGTTTTTTAGGAAATAATGTAATTTATTGACAAGTCATGACTTTTAAAAAGGTGGGGTACTAAACTCTTCATCTTACCAATTATGTGCAGGATTTATACAAAGGTGTGATTATGTAAAATGTGCATAATCTGTTTAGATGATTGATGTAAGAAATGTTGTTATTTTTTAAATTGTGTTTTTTAAGAAATAAATTATTAAAAGTAAACATTATCTTAGAAAAACGATGGTACTAAGATATTCCTGACACCAATTATGTGAATAATATATAAAAAGGTTTTGATTCAAATTGTTAAACAAGTGTCCTTTTTTAAAATTCATGTTTAAAACAAGGGTTACTAATATATTCGTTTTACCAATTGTGTGTGCAACCTATGAAAATTTGCAATCATGTAGAATCTTCTTAATTTTTTTAATTCAATTTAGTAAACAAATGGCATTTCTTAAAAAGCCTTTTTAATCAAGAAATAAACTAATTTGTTTAGAAGTTGTGCTTTTTAAAAATGATGGCTACTAAATTTTTCCTTTTAACAATAGCATGCACAATGCACAAAAGGTGGAATTATGTAAAATCTGCATACTTTTTATCTTTATTTGCTTAAACAAATGCATTTTTTCAGGTCATGTTCTTAAGAAAGAAAGGATAAAATCTTAAATAATGATTTTTATAAATAAGGGGTACTAAGATCTTCTGCATACAAATTGTGTGCACAATGTATAAAACTATTCGATTATGAAGAATGTGCATACATTGTTGATTCGAATTATTAAACAAATGGTGCTTTCCATACTATAAAGAACAATGTACAATTTATAAAAATGTGTGATCATGTACAATTTCCATACTATGTGGATTCGATTTATTAAATAAATGGTGTTTTTGAAAGTAATGCCTGTTAAGAGGTAAAATACTTGTTTTTTAGTAATCATAAATTTCAAAAATGTGGGGTACCAATCTATTCCTCTTATGAACCTCATAGAAAAGCTATAAAAATATATTATGTAGAAAGTGCATACTTTGTTTAGTCTATTTATTAAAGAAATGAGTTTTTTAAAATGTCTCAATTTTTAAGAAATAAACTATTATTTTAGAAGTTGTGATTTTTGAAAATCATGGTTACTAATCTCTCTCTCTTACAAATTTTCCATCCAATGTATGAAAAACTGTGATTATGTATAGTGTGCATACTTTTTTTATTCGATTGATTAAAGAACTCACATTTTTAAAAAACTCGTGTTTTTAACAAATAAAGTAATTTATTTAGAAGTTGTGATTTTCAAAAATGAGTGGTAGTAAGTTATTTCACTTAGAATATGTGTGCAAAACCTATAAATTTGTGTGATAATATAGAATTCCCAAACATGGATTATTTGATTTATTAAACAAATGGTGTTTGTAAAAAGTCTTTTTTTCTTTCATGAAAGAATGTAATTTTTTTACAAATTATGAATTTTAAAAATGTGGGTACTAAACTCTCCCTCTTACCAATTGTCTGCACAATGTATATAAATGTGTGATTATGTAGTATGCGCATACTTTTTTTATTTTTTTGTTAAATAAATATTGGTTTTTTTAAATCATGTTTTTTAAGAAATAGAGTATTTAAAAAAAATCATTTTACAAAAACAGGGGTACTAAGATATTCCTGACATCAATTATGTGCACAATGTATGAGAAGGTGTGATCATTCATAATGTGTAGATTTTGTTGATTCAAATTGTTAAATCTATGTCGTTTTTTAAATGTCATGTTTAACAAAAAAACATAAAAAATTTTAGAAGTTGAGATTTTTTAAAACAAGGGGTACTAATATATTCTTATTACCAATTGCGTTTGCAAACAATATAAATGTGCGATCATGTAGAATCTTCTTACTTTTTTTATTTGATTTAGTAAACAAATGCTATTTCTTAAAAAGTATTTTTTTTTAAGAAATAAACTAATTTTTTAGATGTTGCAATTTTTAAAAATGATGGGTACTAAGTTGTTCGTTTTAACAATAACAAGCACAATGCATACAATGTTCCTTTGCAGACATGATTTTTAGAAACAAGGGTTTTGATTATGAAGAATGTGCATATTTTGTTGATTTGAATTATTATAGAAATGATATTTTTTTAAAAGTCGTTCTTTTAAGAAGCGAAGAATCTTTTTTACAAAACACGATTTATAAAAACGAGGGGTACAAAGGTATTTCTCTTGACAATTGCATGCACCACCTATAAAATTTTGTGATCGTGTATAAGGTACATTTTTTGTTGATTTTAATCAATAAACAAATAAAGTTTTCTAGAAAGTCTTTTTTTTTAAGAAATAAAGTAATTTCTTAGAATACGTGATTTTTAAAAACAAGGGATGTTGAACTCTAACTCTTCCCAATTGCGTGCGCAATGTATAAAAAGGTTCCATTATGTAGAATGAAGATACTTTCTTGATTCCATTTATTAAATAAATGACATTTTTGAAAATGTCATTTTATAAAATGAGGGGTACTAAGATCTTCCTCTTACGAACTCTGTGCACAATGTATAAAAGACGATATTATGTAGCATGTCCAAATTTTTATATTCCATTTATTACATATATAACATTTCTAAAAAATCATGTTTTTTAAGAAATAAAGTCATTTTTTTATGAGTCGTGATTTTAAAAAATTAGGGATACTAATATATTCCTCTTACTAATTGCATGAACAATGTGTAAAAAGGTGCGATCATGTACAATTGAATATGTTGTTGATTCAATTTATTAAATAAATGACATTTTTAAAAAATTCTTGTTTTTTATGAATTAAGCAATTTTTTTAGATGCTATGATTTTTTTAAATGGGGGGTACTACACAATTCCTCTTACCAATTGTGTATGCAACCTAGAAAAATTTGTGATCAAGTATAATTTTCATGCTTTGTTTATTTAACTTATTAATTGAATGGTGTTATTTAAAAAATTGTGTTTTTTAAGAATTAAAGTATTTGTTTTAAAATTCATGATTTTAAAAAATGAGGGGTACCAAATTGTTCATCTTACCAATTTTGTGCGCAATGTACAAAAAAGTGTGATTATGTATAACATTGCATACTTTGTTTATTTGATTTATTAAACAAATGGGTTTTTAAAAAAAGGTGTTTTTAAGAAATAAAGTAATTGTCTTAGAAATCACAATTTAAAAAAATTGATAATGTAGAATGTGCATACTTTGCTTATTTGATTTATTAAACAAATGGTGTTTTTTAAATTCTTGTTTCTAAATAGATAAAGTAATGTTTTTTAAAGTCATGATTTTTAAAAAGAAGGGGTGTTAAGATTTTGCTCTTACGATATATCTGCATAGTGTATTGAAAGGTTTTATTATGTAGAATGTGCATACTTTGTTTATTTGATTTATTAAAGAAATGTTATTTTTTTTAAATCATGTTTTTAAAGAAATAAAATAGTGTTTTAGAAGTCGTGATTTTTAAAAGAAGTGGTACTAAAAACTCTTCATGTTTACAATTGTGTGAACAACGTATTTGAAGGTTTGATTATGTATAAATGTGCATGCTTTGTTGAGTTCCTTTAATAAAAAAAATGGATTTTGATTAAAAAAAATAATGTTTTTTTTCTTCAGAAATAATGTAATTTTCCATAGAAAACGTGATTTAAAATAAAGGGTACTAATATGTTATTCATACCAATTGTGAGCGCAATGTATAAATATGCCCGATCATGCATAATTTGCATATTTTGTTGGTCTAGATTATTAAACAAATGACATTTTCAAAAAGTCACGATTGTAAAAAACGTGGGTATTAAGTTATTTCTCTTTCCAAACACATGTGGAATCTATAAAAGTGTGTGATCATGTAGAATGAGCAAATTTTGTTTATTTGATTTATTAAACAAATGACATTTTTTTCAAAGTATTGTTTTTAAGAAATATAGTGACATTTTTTAGAAATCTTATCTTTTTAAAACAAGGAGCACTAAGCTCTTCCTCTTACCAATTGCATGCACAATATATAAAATAGTGGCATTATATATAATCTACACACTTTGTTGATTCTTTTTATTAAGTAAATGCCATTTTTTAAATGTCTTGCTTTTTAAGAAATAAATTGTTTTTAGAGGAGATGATTTTTAAAAACAAGGGTTACAAACCTATTCCTCTTACCAATTGCATGAACAATATATAAAAAAGTGTGATCCTGTAGAATTTCCATACTATGTGGTTTCTATTTATTAAATAAATTGTGTTTTTGAAAGTCATATCTTTTAAGAGATTAGATAATTTATTTAGAAGTTGTAAATTTTAAAAATGAGGAGTACCAATCTATTCCTCCTATGAAATTCATGAGAAAACTATAAAAATCTATGATTATGTATAAAGTGCATACTTTATTTATTCCATTTATTAAAAAAATGAGTTTTTTAAAATGTCTTGGATTTTAAGAAATAAACTAATGATTTTAGAAGTTTTGATTTTTTAAAATCAGGGGTATTAATCTATTCCTCTTACAAATTTTCCATCCAATGTATGTAAATGTGTGATTATGTATAGTGTGCATATTTTGTCTATTTGATTGATTAAAGAACTGCCATTTAAAGAAAAAACACTTGTTTTTGAGAAATAAAGTAATTTATTTAGAATTCCTTTTTAAAAACAATTGCATGAGCAATATATAAAAAAGTGTGATCATGTAGAATTTCCATACTATGTGGTTTCTATTTATTAAATAAATGGTGTTTTTGAAAGTCATATCTTTTAAGAGATTAGATAATTTATTTAGAAGTTGTAAATTTTAAAAATGAGGGGTACCAATCTATTCCTCTTATGAAATTCATCAGCAAACTATAAAAATCTATGATTATGTATAAAGTGCATACTTTCTTTGTTCTATTTATTAAATAAATGAGTTTTTTTAAATGTCTTGGCTTTTAAGAAATAAAGTAATGATTTTAGAAGTTTTGATTTTTTAAAATCAGGGGTATTAATCTATTCCTCTTACAAATTTTCCATCCAATGTATGAAAATGTGTGATTATGTATAGTGTGCATACTTTGTCTATTTGATTGATTAAAGAACTAGCATTTAAAAAAAACACTTGTTTTTGAGAAATAAAGTAATTTATTTAGAAGTCCTTTTTAAAAATGGGTGGTAGTAAGTTATTTTTCTTACCAATTGTGTGCACAACCTTTAAAACGGTGTGATAATGTAGAATTTACAAACTTGGTTTATTTGATTTCTTATACAAATGGTGTTTTTTTAAAAGTCTTGTTTTTTAGGAAATAATGTATTTTTTTTACAAGTGATGACTTTTAAAAAGGTGGGGTACTAAACTCTTCCTCTTACTGATTGTGTGCACAATGTATAGAAAGGTGCGATTATGTAGAATGTGCATACTGTGTTTATTTGATTTATTAAAGAAATTCCGGTTTTTTTTTAAATCGTGTTGTTTAAGAAATTGAGTATTAAAAAAAAATGATTTTACAAAAACAGGGGTACTAAGATATTCATGACACCAATTGTGTGCACAATGTATAAAAAGGTGTGATCATGTAGAATGTGCATATTTTGTTGATTCAAATTGTTAAACAGGTGTGATTTTTTGAAACTCATGTTTTAAATATATATATATATATATATATATATATATATATACATACAGAGAGAGAGAGAGAGAGAGAGAGATTGTTATTTTTTAAAACAAGCGGTACTAATACCTTCCTCTTACCAATTGTGTCTGAAACCTATAAAACTTTGCGATCATGTAGAATCTTCTTACTTTGTTTATTCGATTTATTAAACAAATGGAATTTCTTAAGAAGACTTGTTTTTTACTAAATAAACAAATTTGTTTAGACGTTACGATTATTAAAAATGATGGGTACTAAGTTGTTCCTTTTAACAATACCATGCACAATGCATAAAATGTGGAATTATGTAAAATGTCCACACTTTATCTATTTAATTGGTAAAACAAATGAAGTTTTTTGAAGTCATTTTTTTAAGAAAGAAAGGAAACAAATCTTAAGTCATGAATTTTAGAAACAAGGGGTACTAATCTATTCCTCATACAAAATGTGTGTGGAAAGTATAAAACAAGTCGATTATTCAATACAAAATGTGTGTGGAAAGTATAAAACAAGTCGATTATGAATAATTTGCATAGTTTGTTGATTCCAATTATTATACAAATTGTGTTTTTTTTAAGTCTCTTTTTTAAGAAGCAAAGAATTTTTTAGGAACATGATTTATAAAAACGAGGGGTAAAAAGCTATTCCTTTGGACAATTGCATGTGTAACCTATAAAATTGTGTGATCATGTATAAGGTGCATAGTTTGGTTATTTGAATGAATAAACAAATGGTTTTTTTTATAAAGACTTGTTTTTAAAGAAATAAAGTAATTTCTTAAAATACGTGATTTTTAAAAGGAAGGGACACTAAACTCTAACTCTTACCAATTGAGTGTGTACAGTGTAAAAAGGTTCCATTATGTAGAATGTGGATACTTTCTTAGTTCCATTTATTTAAATAAATGACATTTTAGAAAATGCCATTTTTTAAAAGGAGGGGTGCTAAGATCTGCCTCTTACCAACTATGTGCACAATGTATAAAAAATGAGATTTTGTACCATGTGCAAGTTTTATTTATTTCATTTATTAAATATATAACAGTTTTAAAAAAATCATTTTTTTAGGAAATAAAGAAACTGTTTAGTACTCGTCATGGTTTTAAAAAATAACATGTTAGATCATGTTTTTGTTTTCCATCTTTTAATACTTTTGTTTATGTTTTGAAGCTTGGTTTTATTCATTACTCCTCGAAAATTTTGTTTCTTAAGATAGTTTGAATCTTTTTCTTTTAACTTTTATGATTATTTGTTTTCTTAGCTTCATTTTTTGAAAATTTTGATTTAATTTTATAAGTTAGAGGGCTTATAGTAGGCTTATATGGATTAAAAGGTCTAAAAAATAACATAAAAGTTTGATTAAGGTTCCTAAACAAATTTTAAACTTTCATCATGAGTTTAATTTTTGCAAATCATTAACTTAGACTTTCTTGTAGCACAAGCCAAAAACAAATGCACACATGCGCTACAAGAAAATCGTGCAAGTTAAAAGTCATCATTTTTCATTCAATTTTCTTCGAAATTCTCACACATAAGATGTCAATCATATTGAGTGATGGATTTGATACGTGTTTCTTTTAGATTAATCACTATGACAGGTGTGAATATCATCATGAGGGCGAATTGGGGCGGTTTCTTGTAGAGGTGATGCAATAATGATAGCAGACCATAATGAGACAAATGTGTTTTGAATCATGTATTCTCTGAAGTGCACGTAGAGCAGGTGAAGGTCGTGGCGAAAAATCAGGACTTGATAATCGAAATTTGGAACAGTGCAAAAATTAGGGCTTTTAGGAGCAGTCGTCTGGAGCTATCAAAGTGGTCAGGGAGGATTGGAGCATGCAATTCGACACATGATAGTCAAGGAAACAATATTCCAGTAGTTGGATTAGTCATTTTAACAGATTGTGCACAACTGTTTGCACAAGCAGGGTGGTTAGTGTTCTTTGAAAAGATTGAAGGTTATCACTCAGAGGTTTCTTACAAATTCGCTCAATTTTTAGACAAGGATGTAGTGTCTTTTGATAGTTTGAAGTTCAAAATAAACAAGGAGTTACTAGCAGAAGCAACAAGAATTTTGGATGAGGGAGAGTTCTGGTTCAAAAAGGTACCCTTCACTTTTGATTCTCAGAGATATCTACTTCGAGGTGTAGTAGCAGATTGGGGAAAGGGAGTACCTATTCAAAAGTTTAAACCTAAGTGGATAGAGCCTATCAAAATATTACAAAGCTATATCACCTGCGAGGGGATATTTGCTTTTGTGTTTAAGTATCATTTTATATTCCTTCAACATCTCAGTCATGAATGAAAAATGAATCTCCTCTTCTTCTTTTTGAAAATTTTAAAGAAGTTGTCAAGCAGGGTAAAAGAACATCAGGATCATACAAAACAATCAGTTTTTCACCATGGGCTCATAAAATTGATAATAAGTATTGCAGAAAAGAGAGAAGACATGGGAACAATTTTTATTTTGGTCAAGTTTCAAAACTGAGAAGGACGAGCAGACTCAGAAGAGACAGTTAGACAAAGATCAGAGTCTGATCAAGAAACTCAAAAAGAATGTCACGGGCAAATATGAAGAAGCTCGTGAACCTGGAAAATCTTCAAATCAGGAAGATGAGAACATCGAACTTGGACAGTAAATTAATGTTTAGGAAAGCAAAGATTCAAAGTTAGAGGTGAGGGAAGCTGAGCCAGTGGAAGATGTTTTACCTGCAGAATTAAATCAAGGTGTAAAGGAAGATGTTAAGGAGCAGAAGCAGAGCCCTATTACAGTACTGTCAGAAGAGGATGAAAAATAATTATCTGATGAGGCTAGGGTTCCTACTACTAATGAAGCTAGGTTTTGTTCTAAGAAAGAAATTCACACCCATTTTGAAGAGGAAACAATGTCACGAAAGAAAAGAATGAATGTTGTTGAATTTGCTTCAATAACTCATCAAGGAAAGGTTCTGAAAATGTTAGGAGAGGTTGGAGTAGTCTGGAGACCTAAGACAAGGCCGAAGAACAATCTTAGGTTAAACATGAATGTAATTCCCCTAGACTATGTTTTAGTTTATTATTATTATTATTATTATTATTTACTAACTCACTATGCATGATGAATTATGGTTCTTGATGAGTTAGCCAAAGAGTCTCGGGAGGACTGATGTAATAATTACCCTTGGGGGTTAATGACAATGAATAATAAAAAAATTATTGATGGAGCGAATATGGTGGAAGCATCCAGGTTAAAAGAGGAAACATGCGGGAGACAGTAAGGAACAGGGACCAGCTAACTTAAAAAATAAGTGTCAGGTGTGCAGAATCAGCACAGACACATCCCTGAAAAATAGGGATACCATTAAGCCCTGGGAATTCTGGTGAGGAAGGGGAGAGGGCTAATGGGGAAAGACCTAGGCAAAGGAAAAAAAAAGGATCCAAGGAAAAAAAGACAAAAGGGCATACGGTGTAGGCAGGATGCTGTCGAGTATGCTAGGGAAATAGGACTCTGCTGAGAGAGTGCCTGCTATTGGGCATGATTTCCTGTGGATGTTCTAAGTTTTGAATCTAAAGTTAGGGGTCCCTGCTGTCTCCTGGGAGGTTTGGCTCCGGGGTGACTAGAAGGCAAAGGAGCTAATCCTAGTCTACAGTTGGGTGGAACATGTCTTCTTCCACTGTAGTCAGTGCAACTAATCTATAGGTTTTGAGTATGAGTTTGATGATTTTTCTATATACTGAAATGGGTATTTTAGGACATGTAGTTTCCTGCAACAAGATCGGGTCTATCCCACATTTTATTCAGTAATTATAATTGAACTTAAACATAAGCCATGGGTCCTTTTGTATTATAACAAGTTGAAATTTATGGAACATCTCCTAATTATTCTTCCATAATGCAATTGATTCATCAATAAAACATGATTACCCAAATTTTGGGAGGACTCCAATCTTTGGATAATTAAATGGTCTTAAACTTGAGGTACTCCTTTCTTCACATTTACACACTAAGACATGTAACTATCTAATTACTTGGAAAATTTGTTAACATGTCTTTCGTTTTGTTATTGTTTCAAACTCTCCCTTGAGTTATTTTTCCAATTCTCATGTGGACTTATGATTATTTCTGAGGTTACTCTTTCCTTGAACGCTAGTCAAAAGTTTTCTCCTCGGTGACATCAAACAATGTCCTATCTTCCAGATATCAAGCTTTGCCTAGGTCTTGGTATTGATATCATAACTCTTTCATGGTTCCCCTCAAGCCTCCCCGCTTGAGTCCACGAATTCCTTTCCACCCAAATGTGGGGTAGAGTTAGATCATCAATTTTTCTTACCACATCATATGCCTAACACCAATGTGCTTGTACGGAAATCATTTGTTTAACACCATTGTGCTCCCATAGCATGTATGCCTAACACCAATGTGCTCAAACGACAATCACTTTCCTAACACCATTGTGCTCCCGTAGCATGTATTTTTCCTTATTCAGTTTTTTTTAAATGTTAATTACATCCTTTGAACTTTTGTGACACACATTCTATGATGTTTAACATGAATTCATTGTCATTGTCCTGATTTGTGAAATTGGCTTCATGGTTAACATAATTAACATCTATCGATAAAAAATAATTCTCATTCATTTAATCACCATTTTTAGTGTTTGTACCCTTACAATCATTTATGGTTCATACAATCTCATAATTCACCAGAATAAATCCTCACTCATCTTTGAGCATTTTGAGATCACTTAATTACAAGTGGATTTGAAATCCATGTCTATGTTGATCGGGACAACAGTCAAAATCACAGTAAGACCTGCAATGTTAGTACATAACACCATAATCGACAGTTAATCCTTGGTTCATAATAAAAACCTCGATATCAACAATTAAATTAAGACAAAAGAAAAGAAACACTCATTCTTTACCAGTTTAACTCTACTTTTTAAGCCCATGGATATTCTTACTAACTGTCAACTTCGATTGATAGCATTCCTCGCATAACCCTGCAATGTTAGCATACAACAATATACAACAATTATTCGCTTATGATTTCCCAATACCCATATCTCTAAACCTCTTTTCTCAATATGCCCAATCCTCTAATGCCCAATGTTCTAATTGATGGACTAAATTGTCACAATTTAACAACAGGAACACGGCTAGCCAAATCCCCAACAATAACATTTACAACAAATACAACGAGTTAACACAAGAAACATTTTCCCTAGAATAAATGGGCTGTGAAAGTAAAGGGAAGAACTTCTGTGTATAAACTGGTTTAAAAAACACATGTGCAACACCTTGATATTGGCCAAAACTAAATGCATTATATTTCCGATAATGGACACATAAAAGAACTATCTTAGATAGGTAGTTTCAAATCTGTAGCGCCAATATTTTTTTTTTTTAATTAAGCGGAGGAAATGTGTGAACCTATACTAATTGTGAATACAAATTATGATCTCCAAAAGGAAACAATGTTCTAACATGATGGGAAGTATCCCGATTTGAATATTTTATATGGTGTTAAATCATATATCCCAATTCACCTTTTTTTTTAAAGAAGATCTAATCCACCATTAGCTCAAAAGTCCAACATAGAAGTGTTCTTTAAATACTGCTCCATAGTTTGTTGCACCTTTATAAAAATATAATTAATCTATTTTGAGTGAGCTCCATGCCAAGACCTTATTTCATTTCAAACCTTAAATGTGAGAACCATATTTTTGGAGTTTATCATGGTAATTGGTATATATATATATATTAAAAAGAAAAATCCTTAGGCTAGAAATCACATAAATGAACCATGAAATCAAAAGAAGGACTTTGGTCTTCCAATTCGAGAGAAATATGTCTTGCACAACAAATAATAGGACCTCTAACCTATTCATGCTTGCTTATTTGATTTCGAAAAATGAAAACAAAGTTAAAATATGAAACAATAATTACATATTGGTTGCAACCTATGTCCAAACTTAGAATTTTGCAACGCATACAACCTAAAACACAGCTAGAAAGAATACAATACTTGCTTCAGAATTTATTAGGGTTCAAAATTTTAGCATCTCTCGAACAAGCCAATGTTGGCTTCTGTTCATAAAAGAAGAAATATACAGCTTGGAAAGTAATTTGGACTTCAAAATCTAACTGCCTATTCATAATTTAAAGAGGGAAGCGACTATCAAGTAGGGTTCTCATTGTCAAATTTGAAGGTATAGGATTCAACATAAATGCATTTACTAGTGAGAAGTGATTTACTTCTTCAAGTGTATAATAAATAGAGTTATGGCCCTGTGAAAACCAGTTTGAATATTTGATAGAACTTAGGTATGGCTAGATAAAAAAACTTCTACATTATGCACCAGTCATGTTGGGTCACCATGCTATGACCAAGAACATGGTATATTCATTTTAGACCTAACTTTACCACCTATCCTTTGCATCAGGACTAGTAAGAATATCAAAACAATTCCAAACCAAATCTTCAAATAATGGTGACTCATATGAAGCATTGAATCAAAAACCTAATTCCAATGCATTGGATTATATGAGGGCTTAAACTTCAAACCATGCTTATGTGTGGGGACAAGGAGAAGATCACTACTTTATTTCCCACACCAATTCTTCCTTCGAACTAAATTAACAAAATTTTAAATCACTTCACAATTCCATTTCATACTGAATTTGAAGCAACAACTAACAGAGGAAACCAGTATAATATGTTTCAACCACCTTTGAGAAGCAACATTATATCAACCACTAACTAGTGTCCTAAAACAAAGATGCTCCTTCAACCATTACAATTTTCACATCAACAGTCCTCTTCAGGGGGCAAGGAAAAAGGTGCATGCACTCACAAACATAGTCAAACCAAGCCATCATCAACTACCTTCCCATGATATTTCTTTCTTTCGTCCTTTTTAGTTACCTCCTTCAATCTTGTAGGCCCGCTCGGATAACTTAGTTCCCTTGTCCGTCATTTCCATGCAAACAACATAAATCATTTTTTGATTAGTATTCATGATTTCTACTTTAAGTTGATCCCAAATACACCCTAGTCGTGTCACTTCAGCTCTGATATCATATGTAACAAACCCATATCAGCAAAGCTAAAAAAAGTTCCCTTTTGCAAAAAGTATTTCCTCTTTTGGGCAATGATCTTAGAAATATTATGAAGGTTCATAAAACCGCCAAATCATAGGTAAGTTAGTCACCCAATTAACGAGTCAATAGTATGAAAGTCATTTCTTGCGATCCTTCCTAAACAAAATTGATATAATACTTAACACGTTAGGAAGGAACCTTAGGAATAGTTTTGACTTTTAGTGTGCATGTATAAGTTGTTTAGCATATATTAAGTTCATCAAAAAATACCAATTTTCAAATCATTAGACTATCCACATATCATATTCTTCAAAATAAGCCTTTGTGTTTAGAGTACTTAGAAGAAAACCTACTACTATTTACATCATCATTAGGAGGGTGTGTAACCTCTCCAATACTACAAATATTCTTAAGAAAACAACTCCTACCTACGTTACAAACAACCCACCATTTATACTTTCAAAATGTTCCTCTATCATATTCAGTATTGCTTTCAAGATGTATCCGTAACGTTCTTACTTAATTATGACACATGCATTTATATAAATCCATTTGTGCATTTACATCTGATATTAGTCTTACTCATCCTCTAGGAAAGGGAATAAAAGGAGTACACCAATTCCATCTTAGAAGGTAATTTTAGTATAATTAAAGTTTTTAATGCATTTCCTTTCATTTTAATCCCATCAACTTAAAGGACTATCCATTTTCTCGCTCTAACTAGATGGAGCATGAGGGGTACACTTTCATTTGTTTTCAATGCCCCAACTTTAACATATTTAGTCAATAATACATTAACCATGTTGATAACAATATCTATAATAGATTCCCATACTATTTTTCATGACCTTTAAGAGGTGTGGTCCACAACATTTCATCACCATAGTGCTTTAATCAATATTAGTGTGCAGAATAATCATTATGATAGCTTTGCTTGATCACCCTTTATACAGTAATAAATCAATTAATAAGGTTCCATCATCTCAAGTACACAATAAAATACAAGGAAATAAAACATAGAGACACAAAACAAGAGAGATGCAAATGTTCGTGGTTCACCCAGTCCATGGGCTACATCCACCAAACTATCATGCTATGATAAATTTTATTCAAAATAACCGGTCACAACCGCAATAACTTTGTTGCCCAACTTCCTATAAATGAAGCTACAAAAAGTGTAAAGCTCAATTACCCTTGGACTTATGAGGCCTACAGAAGAAAGATATGCTTATAACGAAAATGGAAACCTTTGTGCAAAGGCCATATACATAGATACACATGTTATAACGTGTTATAGCATCCTACCCTCATTGTTGCATAGATATCCTAATCCATACCTTAACAAGGTGTAACAAAAGAAAGAATCTTCCCTAAGGTTTCATAACTATAGGAATAACTTGGTTTTTCACATATCCCTCCATAAGGGAGAGGGTTTTCTTTCAGGAATAATTTTAACGTTTTCCCTTAGAGCTCAATTTTCAATTGAAGTATAAATATACTAATACTAAAAAAGTTGCCTTTTGATAATCGCTAAAGTCACAGTACACATAGAAACATGATCGGATTACCCCAGTTTTAAAACTCATACTAAATCTCGATACTTTAGATTTGTAACTTTTAATCCATCATAAGATAAATCCACCGTAAAACAACGAAAAGCGTGTAGTCTAAACCATTCTAGGATATCAAGTTTTTCTTTCCTCACCCCAAAATGTACTGGAAGAGAGACGTATACACAATACTCGATCCCTAAGGTCTAGTGTTGGTCCTTCATATGCAAGATCCAAAAGTGATCCGAATCAATGTTAATGATGATTTCATGGAACAGAACCTCATCGCGCATCGCAGAACTGTAGGATGACTGATCCATGTGTAAAAATATGATTATGAATCAATATATTAACAGAGATGCCATTTGCATGTTTCACTATGGGTGAAGGGAACTATTTGGATAGGCGAGAGTCCCATGTTATCGCAACATACAATCGGATCTTATGGATGTGACTCTAAGTGAGCTTGCAAAGGTTTAAAATGTACAGCTTTAACATCAGCAATGTAAATAATATTGGATCAGTTTATGGAAGAGGAGATAATGAGATTGTAGCCCATGTAGTCAGAACCTTATGTAATCTCGATCTATTTACTAGATGACCCTGTAGACCTTCGAGCCGAAGCCATAGATCAAACCATAAGAACAAAATTGAGATGTGTATCAAATCAAAGCCTAACAACTTTAGAATCACAAAAATTAGGGTTATAACATACATACTCGGACCACATAGATCACCATATACAAAGTATATGTTTTGGGATCTTGTTTACAGGGATGACATCGGATGCATGCTTTAAAGCTAAAGCCATAATAAAAATGCATGCATCAAAGATGAACTTAATTCATAGCATATCGAATTTAGAAATGAATATTAGAACAAAAGGCTGCAAAACGCATACTTACCTAGACCCCTACAGATAGTTGTCTATGATGTATTTACTTAGGACTTGAAATCACATACATTATATGTGAAAATATGGAATTTAGAGCCTACTGTGCAAGTGATTTGGATGAGAGTTGCACCCCAATCTACAGTAATAAATCTAAGCTTCCTCAATCCCCAAAGAAGCCTTCGGCGCAGGTAGAGAGAGGTCGTAATTCTCCTAGGAATAATATCTCATATTTTCAGAAACAACAGACACTACTCCTCAAGCGAGCGAACTTCTCCAAAACATCTACAGTACCCCTTACAAGATGCAGAGCTGGTTATTTTCTTTAGCTCTCCATGCCCCTTTTCCCATCCAAAGAAATTTCATAACCTATTTATAACAAAAGGAGCACTGATTTCTTTGCCTAGGGAGCGCCAAGATTCCCATGAATCAAGGAAGAAATTATGCCACTATCCTTGCCCAGGAAGGCCTCCTTAAATTTCGTCGTCCATTAATTAACGGCACACATGCATTTTTCTTATTTATCAAAACTATTTTCTTGGTTGGGTTCAACTACAACCCTAGTTCTTCTCTCTATTCATACAACACCACTATGGAATGTGCTATAATGGTGTACATGAAATTTTGTTTATTATACCTACCTACGTACGCGTTTTCCCGTCAGCCTTTCATATGCATGTACATATAATTAAATTCATATGTTAACCATATGTACGACAAGTACACTATAAGTCTTAATGCATTAGTTTAGGGAGATGATATATCACCATTTTTAGACAAGGTATGCTCATGGTGAATAAATACTTCAAGGAGGATACGACCTATATCCCTTTGAAAATTAACCCCTTAGGTTGCTTTTTTCCCTCCTTTACATCTTTTAACTTTACTCTTAACTATTTTATGTTGCTTAAGAAGGAAAATATTGCAACTTCCTTCATCATGACTTAATCATAATAGGATTAAGTACTAAACTATAGAGTCTTAGTTGGGGCAATTTTTAGCGAAGTAGGAGTCTCTTATAGGGTCCAAACCTTATCTCTAACATCGCCATAATTGAACAATACGTAATACTATGGTATTAATGATGGTCCTTTAACTGTTTTAGCTTTTAGCCCCAGGTGGGGGTTTTAGTTGTCCCCTTGTGTTATTGTATTATGTCTCCTAAGTTTCCACTTAGATATTTAACTCATATAGGTTGCAAGGTTTTGTTTCTAGTGGGGCCTTGGCCTTGAGCTCCTCACCAGAAGAAAGTAAAATAAGTATTCATAATTAGAAAATAATCTAGGGTATGCGAGAGGGCGTACTTTAGACCATTGGAAAGGCCATGAAATTCTCTATAACTTTGTTCTTTTTGAGTTTTTCCTTATTCATTGACCTTTGTCTAGGGTAGGTGTTTTAGTAACAAAGACGTTTGCAAGACCTTTCCGATGGTCTAAAGTCTGCCCAATTTCGAGTAACGGCATTCCCAAAATACGAAAGATTCCTAGGATATTCTGCTCTTTTTTCAAATATGATACATTTTGGGAAAAATAAAACCCTATGGCACAATGTACAAAAGGTGTGTTTATGTATAAAATTGCATACTTTGTTTATTCGATTTATTAAACAAATGGGGTTTTTAAAAAAGATGTGTTTTTTAAGAAGCAAAGTAATTTTTTTAGAAATTGTGATTTAAAAAAAATGAATGATAGTAATTTATTCCTCCCAACAATTGAGTGCACAACCTATAAAAAGGTTTGATAATGTAGAATCTACATACTTTGCTTATTTGATTTATTAAACAAATGGTGTTTTTTAAAGTATCATTTTTAAAGAGATAAATAAATGTTTTTCAAAGTCATGATTTTTAAAATTAAGGTGTACTAAGCTCTTCCTCTTACCATCTATGTGCGCAATGTATTGAAAGGTGCTCTAATGTAGAATGTCCATACTTTGTTTATTTGATTTATTAAAGAAATGTTATTTTTTTAAATCAAGTTTTTTAAGAAATAAAGTAATGTTTTTAGAAGTCTTGATTTTTAAAAAAAGTGGTACTAAGCTCTTCATGTTTAAAATTGTGTGCAAAGTGTATTTAAAGGATTTATTATATAGAAATGTGCATACTTTGTTAAGTTGATTTAATAAACAAATGTAGTTTGATAAAAAGTCATGTTTTTTTTCCAGAAATAACATAATTTTCCATAGAAAATGTGAATTAAAAAATGGGTAATAATATGTTACTTACACCAATTGTGAAGGCAATGTATAAAAATGTGCGATCATGTAGAATTTTCATACTTTGTTTGTCAAAATTTATAAACAAATGCATTTTTCGAAAAGTCATGTTTTTAAAGAAATAAAATATTTTTTTTTGAAGTCGTGATTTTAAAAAATAGGGGTAATATGTTTTTTTGTCTTTCCAATCACACGTGGAATCCATAAAAGTGTGCGATCATGTAGAATGTGCAAAAAAAATTTATTCGATTTATTAAACAAATGACATTTTTTTCAAAGTATTGTTTTTTAAGACAAAGTGTCTTTTTCCAAAATTAGTAATTTTTTAAAACAAGGGGCACCAAGCTCTTTCTCTTAGGAATTTTATGCACAATATATAAAAAACATACCATTATAAGGTGCATATTTTGTTAATTTGAATCAATAAACAAATGTCATTTTTTAGAAAGTCTTATTTTTAATAAATAAAGAAATTTTTTAGAATACATTATTTTTAAAAAGAAGGGACACTATACTCTAACACTAACCAATTTTATGTGTAATGTATAAAAAGGTTCCATTATGTAGAATGTAGATACTTTCTTGATTCCATTTATAAAATAAATAACATTTTAGAAAATGTCATTTTTAAAAACGATGGGTGATAAGATATTCCTATTACAAATTGTTTCCACAATGTAAAAATAGGTGAGATTATGTAGCATGTGAAAAATTTGTTTATTCCATTTATTAAATACATAGCTTTTTTTTTAAATCATGTTTTTTAAGAAATAAATCAATTGTTTTATGAGTCATGATTTTAAAAAATGAGGGATACTAATATATTCCTCTTATTAATGGCATGACAATGCTTAACAAGGTTTAATCATGTACAACATGAATACTTTGTTGATTTAGTTTATTAAATAAATGACGTATTTTTTAAATTTTTGTTTTTTTTAATTAAGTAATTTGTTTAGATGCTGTGATTTTTTAAAATGAGGGGTACTACGCTATTCCTCTTACCAATTGTGTGTGCAACCTCTAAAAATTTGTGATCAAGTATAACTTTCATACTTTGTTTATTCAACTTATTAATTAAATGGTGTTATTTAAAAACTTGTGATTTTTAAAAATTAAAGAATTTGTTTTAGAGTCATGATTTTTAAAAATGAGGGGTACTAAACTATTCTGGTTACCAATTTTGTGCACAATGGACAAAAATGTGTGATTATGTATAAAATTGCATACTTTGTTTATTTGAATTATTAAACAAATGGGAGTTTTAAAAGATATGTGGTTTTTAAGAAATAAAGTAATTGTTTTAGATATCACGATTTTAAAAAAATGAGTAATAGTAAAATATTGCTCCTAACAATTTAGTGCACAACCTATAAAAATGTGTGATAAAGTAGAATGTGCATACTTTACTTATTTGATTTATTAAACAAATGGTGTTTTTTAATGTCTCATTTTTAAAGATATAAAGTAACGTTTTTCAAAGACATGATTTTTAAAAAGAAGGGGTACTGAGATCTTCCTCTTACAATCTATGTGCATACTTTTTTTATTTGATTTATTAGAAAAATGATGTTTTTAAAGTTTTGATTTTAAGAAGATAAAGTAATGTTTTTCAAAGTCATGATTTTTAAAAAGAAGGGTATTAAAAAACTGAACTTTTGAAAAAACTCTCTCTTTTAACAAATAAAGTAATTTATTTGGAAGTCGTGCTTTTTAAAAATGAGTGGTAGTATGTTATTTTTCTTACCGATTGTGTGCACAAGCTTTAAAATGGTGTGATAATGTAGAAGGCACATACTTGGTTTATTTGAGTTATTAAACAAATGGTGGTTTTTAAAAAGTTTTGTTTTTTAGGAAATAATGTAATTTATTGACAAGTCAATACTTTTGGAAAGGTGGGGTACTAAACTCTTCCTCTTACCAATTGTGTGCACAATGTATACAAAGGTGTGATTATGTAGAATGTGCATCATCTATTTATTTGATTGATTAAAGAAATGTTTTTTTTTTTAAATTGTTTTTTTTAAGAAATAAAGTATTAAGATAAAACACGATCTTAGAAAAACAACGGTACTAAGATATTCCTAACACCAATTATGTGCACAATATATAAAAAGGTGTTGATTCAAATTGGTAAACAAGTGTCATTTTTTAAAATTCATGTTCAAAACAAGGGGTAGTAATATATTCATTTTACCAATTGTGTGTGCAACATATGAAAATTTGCAATCACGCAGAATATTGTTACTTTTTTTATTCAATTTAGTAAACAAATGGCATTTCTTAAAAAGAATTTTTATTTAAGAAATAAACTAATTTCTTTAGAAGTTGCGCTTTTTAAAAATGATGGCTACTAAGTTGTTTGTTTTAATAGTAGCATGCACAATGCATAAAAGGTGGAATTATGTAAAATGTGCATACTTTTTCTTTTTCTTTGCTTAAACAAATGCATTTTTTCAAGTCATGTTTTTAAGAAAGAAAGGATAAAATATTAAATAATGATTTTTATAAACAAGGGGTACTAAGATCTTCCTTATACAAACTATGTGCGCAATGTATAAAACTATTCGATTATTGTTCATTTGAATTATTAAATAAATGGTGTTTTTGTTAAAAAGTATTGTTCTGAAGAAGTAAAGAATTTTTTTAGAGAACACGATTTAAAAAAATGAGGGGTACAAAGCTATTCCTCTTGAAAATTGCATGCACAACTTATAAAATTGTGTGATCATGTCTAAGGTGCATACTTTGTTGATTTGAATCAATAAACAAATGGTGTTTCTTAGGTGGTCTTATTTTTTAAGAAATACAATAATTTCTTAGAATACGTGATGTTTAAAAATAAGGGACACTGAACTCTAAATCTTACCAATTGCGTGCACAATGCATAAAAAGGTTCCATTATGTACAATGCAAATACTTTCTTGATTTCATTTATTAAATAAATGCCATTTTTTAAAATGAGAGGTGCTAAGATATTCCTCTTACCAAATGTGTGCACAATGTATAGTACTAAGAAAAAAATTAACATATCTAAGATATGAACGAACTCGCATGAGCTCCATAGTAAAACTGGTCGTTGGACAGTCCCTAAAACACCATGGGTAGAAAGGATCTGCCACCTTTGTGAGAGTAAGAACATTGAAGATGAAAATCACTTCCTCTTAGAGTGCCGTGCGTACACCCACATTAGATCCCAGTTTCATAATCTTTTTTGCAATACCGACTTTCCTAGCCTTTTAGCCTGTCAAAATTATAGTAAGCTCGGGACACTTCTTTCCAAGCTCTTTGAGCATAGAAATATAATTTTAAAATCAAACTAATTAATTCTCTTCTTTAGGTCCGATACACGAAAGTTTGGTCTGAGGGGACGTTAACCATCATCATCATCATCATCATCATCATAGAATGTGATATTTTGTAGCATGTGAAAAATTTCTTTATTCCATTTATTAAATATATAACAGTTTTTTAAAAAATCATGGTTTTTAGGAAACAAAGTAATTATTTTGTGAGTCATGATTTTAAAAAATGTGAGATACTAGTATATTTGTCTTACTAATCGCATGAACAATGTGTAAAAAGGTGCAATCATGTAGAATGTGAATACTTTATTGATTCAATTTATTAAGTAAATGGTGTTTTTTTTAAATTCTTTTTTTTCGGAATATAGTAATTTGTTTAGATGTTGTGATCTTTTAAAATGAGAGGTACTACACAATTCCTCTTACCAATAGTGTGTGGAACTTATAAAAATTTGTGATCAAGCATAATTTTCATGCTTTGTTTATTCAACTTATTAATTAAGTAACGTTATTTAAAAACTAGTGTTTTTTAAGAATTAAAGTATGGGTTTTAGAAGTCATGATTTTTAGAAATGAAGGGTACTAAACTATTCATCTTACCAATTTTGTGCCATAACATTCTACCCTCTTCTATATTGTATAATTTTTAACAAAAAATGAAAATATTCCTAGAATATTTCATATGTTAGGTATAACATTTTGATCGTAACTTCAAATTGGGCATACTTTAGACCGCTTGAAATACCATGAAATTCTCTACCACTTTGTTGTTTGGAGTGTTTCCTTATTCCTTACCATTTCTCCATGGTAGGCATTTTAGTAACAAACATGGTTGCAAGACCTTTCCAATCGTCTAAACTCCCCCCAATTTTGAGTAACGAGTGAAACGTTATGCCCAAAATACAAAATATTCATAGAATATTCTGCTCTTTTTTCAAATAGCACACATTTTGGGAAAAATAAAACCTTATGGCACAATGTAAAAAAATGTGTGATTATGTATAAATTGCATACTTTATTTATTCGATTTATTAAACAAATGGGGTTTTTAAAAAAGATGTGTTTTTTAAGAAATAAAGTAATTGTTTTAGAAATTGCAATTTTAAAAAAAATGAGTGATAGCAATTTATTCCTCCCAACAATTGAGTGCACAAACTATAAAAAGGCATGATAATGTAGATTGTACATACTTTGCTTATTTGATTTATTAAACAAATGGTGTTTTTTAAAGTTTCGTTTTGAAAAAGGTAAAGAAATGTTTTTCAAAGTCATGATTTTTGAAAAGAAGGTGTACTAAAATCTTCCTCTTGCCATCTATGTGCACAATGTATTGAAAGGTGCTATTAGGCAGAATGCGCATACTTTGTTTTATTTATTTATTAAAGAAATGTAATTTTTTAAATCATCTTTTTTAAGAAAAAAAGTAATGTTTCTAGAAGTCGTGATTTTTAAAATAAGTGGTACTAATCTCTTCATGCTTAAAATTATGTGCAAAATGTATTTAAAGGTTTTATTATATAGAAATGTGCATACTTTGTTAAGTTGATTTAATAAAGAAATGTAGTTTCATAAAAAGTCATGTTTTTTCAGTAATAACATAATTTTTCATAGAAAACATGATTTAAAAAAAATGGGTACTAATATGTTACTTACATCAATTATGAGCACAATGTGTAAAAATGTGTGATCATGTAGAATTTTCATACTTTAATGGTCCATATTTATAAACAAATGCGTTGTTAAAAAAGTCATGCTTTTAAAGAAATATATATATATATATTATTATTATTTTTTTTTGAAGTCATGATTTAAAAAAACAGGGGTAATAGGTTTTTTTCTCTTTCCAATCACATATAGAATCAATAAAAGTGTGCGATCATGTAGAATGTGCAAAATTTATTTATTCGATCTATTAAACAAATACCGGTTTTTTTTCAAAGTATTGCTTTTAAGAAATAAAGTGACTTTTTTCAAAAAATCACAATTTTTTAAAACAAGGGGCACCAAGCTCTTTCTCTTAACAATCTCATGCACAATATATAAAAACGTACCATTATACAGAATCTACAGTCTTTGTTGATTCTATTTATTAAGTAAATGATGTTTTTTAAATGTCTTGTTTTTCAAGAAATCAATTTTTTTAGATGACATGATTTTTAAACACAAGTGTTACAAAGTTATTTATCTTACCAATTGCATGAACAATGTATAAAAACGTGTGGTCATGTATAATTTTGATACTATGTGGATTCGATTTATTAAATAAATGGTGTTTTTTAAAGTCATCTGTTTTAAGAGATAAAATATTTTTTTAGAAGTTGTAAATTTTAAATATGAGGGGTACCAATCTATTTCTCTTCTGAATTTTATCGACAAACTGTAAAAATCTATGATTAAGTAGAAAGTCCATATTTTGTTTATTCCAATTATTAAAGAAACGTGTTTTTTAAAATGTCTTTGTTCTTGTGATGTCCCTCTCGTATGCCTTTAACTGTGTTGTAAATTTTGAATATTATTGTACTTAACTTTTGCTGGTGCGGAACTCAAGGCCAAGGCCCCACCAGTATGAACTATGTTATACACTCATGAGACCTAAAGTTTTCAGGCAACCTCAACGACAAGGAGTTGAATCCACTAAGAAGGAAAGGCCATGGTTAACAAGGCCTTGGTGACCATGATTTCTTTACAATTGCGACATGATAGCAAGAGGAAGCCAGCTACCATGAACAATGGTAATTGCGTGGTGGTCAGCTATGATAAGCATAACATGCTTACATATATATATATATATATATATATATATATATATATATATAAAAGAAAGATATATCTATATATGCAGTTATATATGAATAGGGATTTGAAGGTTAAAAATCGAAGGAACGAATTGTTTACATAAACAATTATTTATATGGAGTGAATAAGCTAATGAGATAGTATATATATATATAATATTGCATTAATATGACAAAGATGATCTAATAAACAAGTTTCTCTTCCTTATTTTGGATGAAGATGGTTGAGGATAAGTATTAAAATGATATAATTATTTTGAAAGGGTTATAGCCCACGTGAGTACCTTACGCATTAATGAGAATTTTAGGGTGCATTTTTCTTGGAGGGAATCAAGGAAATTATTCCCGTAACAAGAAAACTTTAATAAATTTGCAGAATGTTGCAGCAATCTTTATGCCACTCTTCTTGTGCATAGCTAAAAGGGGAAATGCTTTAATATGCCAACAGCTATCCAGCGAGGGAGAGATCAATCTCTGCCTTTAAAAAAGGGAGTTTTTTGCATTTGCAGGGGGGGGGGCGAGACTCCATCTTTTGAGAAAGGGGATTCTGGCAGGAGATGGAATGAGCTCCATGTAATTATTGAAAGAGGACTCTCTACGCCCTTATTTTTCTTCCTGGGATGAACCATTTGTTTTTATTAAGAGAAAAACGAAAGGAAGAGTGGGAAATCATCTCTGGGGAAGGGCACCTTTCCTTTGTCAAGGTTTCGGTTCCGTCATGATAGGTGATGAAGAAATGAGGCCCAAGATTGTGTTCACGAGCTTGAATAAAGGAAAATAGAGAGTATGGTTAAGAAACCTCTCTCTTTGTATGTTTGCGTTGGGAATACGTGAGTTGGTATCCGAGGATGGAAGGATCGAGGTAGGGTGTATGACCCCGGCCCCCTTCCCATTGACCGGGTCGATTCGGCAGTGTCCAACAGCAACAACCTCCAAAGGTATGTGTATTTAGTTACCAATGGGAAGCTTGAGGTTAGACCTGAGCGCTTTGCTTGATGAAATACTTGTGTAGCCATGGCACGAGTCTTGGGTGACAGTCTCTTTTAGGGCCCAATTTTCAACTCTCAAGATCCACTGCCTTTTTCAATCTGTATGTCTGCGATAAGGTATGCTTCTAGGAAGCCCGCTACACTATCCTTGGTCCTTTGGGAATTTATTTTTTTTAAGGATAGACCTGATCCATTTTCGTGGAAGCACTGCCAGGTGATAATATAGAATCCCGACCTAGTTTTTGAAACGTCGTGGGATCAACTGAAGGGATCATTCCGGTACGCTTCTTGAGCCCTCCATCCTGTATATTATACGCTGTGCGCTATTTTGCGTCCTCACTGAAGATGGATCCGTGTAGCCAGACCCATCCTTCAGGATATCCACCACGTTTTTGACTGGAACCTTCACCTCTTTCCCGTACCTTACTAAGAACTGGTAAATGCTTTGGGTGTAGGCCGGTTCTTGATTTTGAGATCTAGAACATACATTCTGTGGCGGCATTTTGCATGGTATGGGACGATTACATGGATGGAAATTATCCAAAACGGATGGCTGTATCGAATAGGATGTAGGAATAAATCCTGTACAAACCGATAGTATGTTTTCTACCTGTATTTCACCTTGTGCGTGGTTGAAAACTGTGCAGAACCAATAGTGGTAAAATATAGGATCTAGACTGAATCTTTATATGATAATATTGCCGGTGTTTGATGCCGTATGTCATTTACATAACCTAGACAGGCGAAGGATCTAGGCTGATTTGTTTTCTTTATGTGATAACCTTGCCGGTTTTTGATGCCGTAAGTCTTTTACATAACCTAGACAGGCGAAGGATCTAGGCTGTTTTGTTTTATTTATGTGATAACCGTGTTTGATGCCGTAAGTCATTTACATAACCTAGACAGGCGAAGGATCTAGGCTGATTTGTTTTCTTTATGTGATAACCTTGCTGGTATTTGATGCCGTAAATCTTTACATAACCTAGACAGGCAAGGATCTAGGCTGATTTGTTTTATCTATGTGATAACTGTGTTTGATGCCATAAGTTATTTACAGCATGCTGACAGTCTAAGGTTAAGATAGGATTTTTCCTGTGTTAAAAAACCTTGCCTGCATTTTTGGTTGCTGAATCCATGACTGTGATTCTGGCTATTTGAACCAGTGAAAATATATAGGAGATTTAAGCCTTAGTTAGAGATATAAGAGCTTGGTGAATACTCTATTTTATCATGCCTTGATAAATGTTGATTTTATTGTATTCTTATAAGATGGTAAGACGATAGGTTACATTCTGTCATGTATTACATCTGCTTATGTACCTGGTGCATGGTGCATAGTGTTATGAAGAAAGGTAAGTGTGCAGAGAGAATCACATACGGTTTTAATGTTAACCCATTGTTTGTAATCATCGACTACGTCCATAAAGATGTTTCCATTTAGGTGGGCCTCTGGATGAGGTTTTTCTATCAATGTATGAGGAACTGATGACACATCATTTAAATGATGTGGGTTGTACACTTGGATAGATGAACTTTAATGAATAAAGAAACAGGCCTAACTTTTGGTAGACGTAACCCCAAGGACGGGGTGAACCACCTACATTTGTGTCTCTTTTGTTTAATGTTTACTCGTATTTTGTTATAGTTTAAGTTAGTGGATGAATCTCCTGCTTTGCATATAAGCAAATTATATATGTAGTGTGTTCAGTTTTCTTTATTGGTAATAATGGGTATATAAATTACTCACAGATTGAATGCATAAAATTGACTATGATCTAAGCTGTAATTCTGTTCATAAACTGTTTATCTGACTCCTGTTTATAACAAAGGTATATTTTAAAGGGTTTTGAGAGTAATGTAAAAAGCAAAGTTCAGGGATTACTGCTATGGGAATGTTATGCAAAGTATCTGGTGAGTTAATATAATTGTATTGATGTGGGGATGCTAATTAGTTCCAAGATGATTAAAGAATAACACTCTGATATATGTGCTAGATTAATCCTTACTTTACTAGGCGTGAGTCATTGGTGTATTTTGTTGACATGTCTATGCAGCAGGGAAGTAAGAACGTTTTGATTTGGGTGTAAAATTATGGCTTTCTGTTATAATCAGCTTTACAATATATTTAGGTTTACTGGGTAAAGGACTTACATGCAGTATTGAATTAAAATTACGCAAAGATTGTACAATTTTTTTAAGAAGGGATAGTCTTGGGGATTTCATATCCTAGAGTATGGTGTATTTTAAAGATGTGAAATAGGTCGTAAAGAAACAGTGATAAAATAAAAGGAAATTTTTTCCTTTTCTAGGCTAAATTCGTTTACCCCTTTCATACCTAATTGAGTTGGGGTCTAAGGGGTATCCTACAGTTCTTAAGAAATAAACTATTTTTTTTTAAGTTGTGATTTTTGAAAATAAAGGGTACGAATCTCTTCCTCTTACAAAATTTCTATCCAATGTATGAAAATGTAGGATTATGTATAGTGTGCATACTTTTTTCATTTAATTGATTAAAGAACTAGCATTTTTTTAAATCTCTTGTTTTTAACAAATAAAGTAATTTATTTGGAACTCCTTCTTTTAGAAAATGAGTGGTAGCAAGTTATTTAACTTACCAATTGTGTACACAACCTATAAAAGGGCTTGATAATGTAGAATGCACAAAGCTTGTTTATTTGATTTATTAAACAAATGGTGTTTTTTAAAAGCTCTTGTTTTTAAGGAAATAATATAATTTTTTTACAAGTCATGACTTTTGAAAACGTGGGGTACTAAACTCTTCCTCTTATCAATTCTGTGCACAATGTATAGGAAGGTGTGATTATGTGGAATGTGCATACTCTTTTTATATGATTTATTAAAGAAATGTCAATTTTTTTTAAATTGTGTTTTTAAGAAATAAAATATTTTCTTTAAACATGATTTTACAAAAACAAGGGTACTAAGATATTCCTAACACCAATTGTGTGTCAAATGTATAAAAAGGTGTGTACATGCTGAATGTGTATATTGTTTTTATTCAAATTGTTAAACAAGTGTTATTTTTAAAAAAAGTTGTGTTTAAAAAAAATAGAAATTGAGATCTTTTAAAACAAGGGGTGATAATATATTCCTCTTACCAATTGTGTATGCCACATATAAAATTGTGCAATGATGTAGAATATTATAACTTTGTTTATTCCATTTAGAAAACAAAACTCATTTCTTAAAAAGTTTTTTTTTAAGTAATAAACGAATTTGTTTAGAAGTTGTGATTTTTCAAAATGATGGGTACTAAGTTGTTCCTTTTAACGATAACATGCAGAATGCATAAAATGTGCACACTTTTTCCATTTGATTGATTAAACAAATGCATTTTTAGGTCATGTTTTGTAATAAAGAAAGGAAAAATTCTTAAGTCAATATTTTTAGAAACAAGGGGTAATAAGCTCTTTCTTATACAAATTGTCTAAGAAATGTATAAAACTATTTGATTATGAAGAATGTGCATACTTTGTTGATTCAAATTATTAAACAAATGGTGTTTTTTAAAAAGTCTTGTTTTTAAGAAGCAAATAAATTTTTTAGAGAACACAATTTCTAAAAATGAGGGGTACAAAGCTCTTCATCTTGACAGTTGCACGGACAACCTATAAAATTGTGTGATCATGTATAAGGTGCATATTTTTTTAATTTGAATCAATAAACAAATGTTATATTTCAAAAAGTCTTATTTTTTAATAAATAAATAAATTTGTTAGGATACATTATTTTTAAAAAGAAGGGAAACTATAGTCTAACACTTACCAATTGCATGCATAATGTATAAAAAGCTTCCATTATGTAGAATGCAGATACTTTCTTGATTCCATTTATTAAATAAATAACATTTTAGAAAACTTCATTTTTAGAAACGAGGGGTGCTAAGATATTCCAATTACAAACTGTGTCCACAATGTATAAAGAGGTGAGATTGTGTAGCATGTGCAAAATTTGTGTATTCCATTTATTAAATACATAGCATTTTTTTAAAAATCAGGGTTTTTAAGAAATAAATTAATTGTTTTATGAGTAATGATTTTAAAAAATGAGGGATACTAATATATTCCTCTTAGTAATTGCATGACAATGTATACAAAGGTTTGATCATGTAGAATGCGAATACTTTGTTTATTTAATTTATTAAATAAATGACGGATTTTTTTAAATTCTTGTTTTTTTAATTAAGAAATTTGTTTAGATGTTGTGATTTTTTTAAATGAGGGGTACTACTCTATTCCTCTTACGAATTATGTGTCCAAGCCATAATAATTTGTGATCATATATAACTTTCATACTTTTTTTATTCAACTTATTAATTAAATGGTGTTATTTAAAAAGTTGTGATTTTTAAGAATTAAAGAATATGTTTTAGAAGTCATGATTTTTAAAAATGAGGGGTACTAAACTATTCTACTTGCCAATTTCATGCACAATGTACAAAAAAGTGTGATTATGTATAAAATTGCGTACTTTGTTTATTTCATTTATTCAACAAATGGGGGTTTTAAAAAATATGCGGTTTTTAAGAAATAAAGTAATTGTTTTAGAAATCACGATTTAAAAAAAATAAGTGATAGTAAGTGCCCAACCTATAAAAAGGTGTGATATAGTAGAATGTGCATACTTTACATATTTTATTTATTAAACAAATGGTGTTTTTTAAAGTCTCATTTTTAAAGAGATAAAGTAATGTTTTTCAAAGTCATGATTTTTAAAAAGAAGGGGTACTCACATCTTCCTCTTACCATCTATGTGCATAGTTTTTTTTATTTGATTTATTAAAAAAATGATGTTTTTAAATTTTAAGAAGATAAAGTAATGTTTTTCAAAGTCATGACTTTTAAAAAGAAGGGGTGTTAAAAAATTGACATTTTTAAAAAGAAGGGGTATTAAAGTAATGTTTTTCAAAGTCATGATTTTTTAAAATGAGTGGTAGTAAGTTATTTTTCTTACCAATTGTGTGCACAACCTTTAAAAGGGGGTGATAATGTAGAATGCACAAACTTGGTTTATTTGAGTTATTAAACAAATGGTGTTTTCTAAAAAGTTTTGTTTTTTATGAAATAATGCAATTTATTCACAAGCCATGACTTTTAAAAGGGCGGGGTACTAAAATATTTGTCTTACCAATTGTGTGCACAATGTAGACAAAGGTGTGATTATGTAGAATGTGCATAATCTGTTTATTTGATTGATTAAAGAAATGCCGGTTTTTTTTAAATTGTGTTTTTTAAGAAATAAAGTATTAAAAGAAAATATGATCTTAGAAAAATGACAATACAAAGATATTCCTAACACCAATTATGTGCACAATATATAAAACGTGTTGATTCAAATTGTCAAACAAGTGTCATTTTTTAAAATTCGTGTTTAAAACAAGGGGTACTAATAAATTTGTTTTACCAATTGTGTGTGCAACCTATGAAAATGTGCAATCATGTGGAATCTTCTTACTTTTTTTTTACTCAATTTAGTAAACAAACGGCATTTCTTAAAAAGCCTTTTTTTTAGAAATAAACTAATTTGTTTAGAAGTTGCACTTTAAAAAAAATGATGGCTACTAAGTTGTTCCTTTTAACAATAGCATGCACAATGCATAAAACGTGGAATTATGTAATGTGTGCATACTTTTTCTTTTTCTTTTTTTAAACAAATGCATTTTTTCAAGTCATGTTTTTAAGAAAGAAAGGATCAAATCTTAAATAATGATTTTGATAAACAAGGGGTACTAAGATCTTCCTCATACAAATTGTGTGTGCAATGTATAAAACTATTCGATTATGAAGAATCTGCATACATTGTTGATTCAAATTATTAAACAAATGGTGTTTTCCTAAAAAGTATTATTTTGAAGAAGTAAAGAATTTTTTTAGAGAACGCGATTTATAAAAATGAGGGGTACAGAGGTATTCTTCTTGAAAATTGCATGCACAACCTATAAAATTGTGTGATCATGCCTAAGGTGCATACTTTGTTGATTTGAATCAATAAACAAATGGCGTTTCTTAGAAAGTCTTATTTTTTAAGAATACAATAATTTCATAGAATACGTGGTTTTTAAAAAGAAGGGACACTGAACTCTAAATCTTACCAATTGCATGCAAAATGCATAAAAATGTTCCATTATGTACAATGCATATACTTTTTTGATTTCATTTAATAAATAAATGCATTTTATAAAAATGCATTTTTAAAAATGAGGGGTGCTAAGATCTTCCTCTTACCAAATGTGTGCATAATGTATAAAAGATGATATTCTGTAGCATGTGCAAATTTGTTTTTTCCATTTATTAAATATATAACATTTTAAAAAAATTCATCTTTTTTAAGAAATAAAGTAGTTATTTTGTGAGTCATGATTTTAAAAAATGCGAGATACTAATATATTCCTCTTACTAATTTCATGAACAATGTGAGCCATGATTTTAGAATGGCATTTTTTTAAAATTCTTGTTTTTAATGAATTAAGTAATTTTTTTAGATGTGATTTTTAAAAATGAGGGGTACTACACTATTCCTATTACCAATAGTGTGTGCAACCTATATAAATTTGTGATCAAGTAAAATTTTCATATTTTTTTTATTCAACTTGTTAATTAAATAGCGTTATTTAAAAAATAGTGTTTTTTAAGAATTAAAGTATGTGTTTTAGAAGTCATGATTTTTAAAAATGGGGGGTAATAAACTATTCATCTTACCAATTTTGTGCCATAACATTCTACCCTCTTCTATAATGTTTAATTTTTAACAAAAAGTGAAAATATTCTTAGAGTATTTCATATTTTAGGTATAACATTTTGCTCGTAACTCAGAATTGGGCATACTTAAGACCGTTGGAAAGGCCATGAACTTCTCGACAAGTTTTTTGTTTTGAGTTTTTCCTTATTTCTTACCGCTTGTCCGCGGTAGGCGTGTTAGTAACAAATACGTTTGCAAGACATTTCCAATGGTATAAAGTCCGCCCAATTTCGAGTAACGAGCGAAACATCATCCCCAAAATATGAAACATTCCTAGAATATTCTGCTCTTTTTTCAAATAGGAGACATTTTGGGACAAATATAACCCTATGGCGCAATGTACAAAAAGGTGTGATTATGTATAAAATTGCATACTTTGTTTATTCAATTTATTAAACAAATGGGGTTTTTAAAAAGATTTGTTTTTAAGAAATAAATTAATTGTTTTACAAAACACAATTTTAAAAAACATTAGTGATACTAATTTATTCCTCCCATCAATTGAGTGCACAACCTATAAAAACGTGTGATAATGTAGAATGTACATACTTTGCTTATTTGATTTATTAAACAATTGGCATTTCTTAAAGTATCATTTTTAAAGAGATAAAGAAATGTTTTTCAAAGTCATTATTTTTAAAAAGAAGGTGTACTAATCTCTTCATCTTACCATCCATGTGCGCAATGTATTGAAAGGTGCTATTACGCAGAATGTGCATACTTTGTTTATTTGATTTATTAAAGAAATGTTCCTTTTTTAAGTCATGTTTTTTAAGAAATAAAGTAATGTTTTTAGAAGCCGTGATTTTTTAAATAAGTGGTACTAAGCTCTTCATGTTTAAAATTGTGCGCAAAATGTATTTAAAGGTTCGATTATATAGAAATGTGCATACTTTGTTAAGTTGATTTAATAAACAAATGTAGTTTGATAAAAAGTCATGTTTTTTCAGAATAACATAAATTTCCATAGTAAATGTCATTTAAAAAAAAAGGGGTACTAATATGTTACTTACACCAATTATGAGCACAATGTATAAAAATATGCGATCATGTATAATTTTCATACTTTGTTGGTCGAGATATATAAACAAATGTGTTGTTCAAAAAATTATGTTTTTAAGGAAATAATTTAATTTTTTTTTAATTTTTTTAATTTTTTTTTCTTCTGAAGTCATGATTTTAAAAACAGGGGTAATATGTCTTTTTCTCTTTTCAATCAAATGTGCAATATATGAAAGTGTGCAATCATGTAGAATGTGCAAAATTTGTTTATTCGATTTATTAAACAAATGCCATTTTTTTTCAAAGTATTGTTTTTAAAAAATAAAATGACTTTTTTCAAAAATCGCAATTTTTTAAACCAAGGGGCACCAAGCTCTTTCTCTCAACAATTTCATGCATAATATATAAAAAACGTACCATTATATAGAATCTTCACTCTTTGTTGATTGTATTTATTAAGTAAATGATGTTTTTTAAATGTCTAATTTTTCAAGAAATAATTTTTTTAGAGGACATGATTTTTAAAAACAAGGGTTACAAAGTTATTTATCTTACAAATTTCATGAACAATGTATAAAACATGTGTTCATGTATAATTTTGATACTATGGGGATTATATTTACTAAATCAATGGTGTTTTTGAAAGTGATGTATTTTAAGAGATAAAATATTTTTTCAGAAGTCGTAAATTTTAAAAATGAGGGGTACCAATCTATTTCTCTTATGAATTTTATCCACAAACTATAAAAACGTTCCATTTTGTACAATGTAGATACTTTCTTGATTCCATGTATTAAATAAATAACATTTCAGAAAACACCATCTTTAAAAAATACATGATCGCACATTTTTATACATTGCACTCACAATTGGTGTAAGTAACATTGTAGTACCCCCTTTTTTTAAATAACATTTTCTATGGAAATTTATGTGATTTATGAAAAAACATGATTTTAAAAATGCGAGATGCTAATATATTCCGCTTACTAATTTAAGAACAATGTGAGTCATGATTTTAGAATGGCATTTTTTTAAAATTCTTGTTTTTAATGAATTAAGTAATTTTTTTAGATGTGATTTTTTTAAAATGAGGGGTAGTACGCTATTCCTCTTACCAATAGTGTGTGCGACCTATAAAAATTTGTGATCAAGTATAATTTTCATACTTTGTTTATTCAACTTATTAATTAAATAGTGTTATTTAAAAACGAGTGTTTTTTAAGAATTAAAGTATGTGTTTTAGAAGTCATGATTTTTAAAAATGGGGGGTACTAAACTATTCATCTTACAAATTTTGTGCCATAACATTCTACCCTTTTCTATAATGTTTAATTTTTAACAAAAAGTGAAAATATTCTTAGAATATTTCGTATTTTAGGTATAGCGTTTTGGTCGTAACTCAGAATTGGGCATACTTAAGACCATTGGAAAGGCCATGAAGTAATTGACAACTTTGTTGTTTTGTGTTTTTCCTTATTCCTTACCATTTGTATGAGGTAGGCGTGTTGGTAACAAAGGCGTTTGCAAGACCTTTCCAATGGTCTAAAGTCCGTCCAATTTCGAGTAACGAGCGAAATGTCATGCCAAAAATACGAAACATTCCTAGAATATTCTACTTTTTTTTTCAAATAGGAGACATTTTGGGGAAAAAATAACCCTATGGCGCAATGTACAAAAAGGTGTGATTATGTATGAAATTGCATACTTTGTTTATTCGATTTATTAAACAAATGGGTTTTTTTTTAAATATTTGTTTTTAAGTAACAAAGTAATTGTTTTATAAATCACAATTTTAAGAAACATTAGTGATACTAATTTATTCCTCCCATCAATTGAGTGCACAACCTATAAAAAGGTGTGATAATGTAGAACGTACATACTTTGCTTATTTGATTTATTAAACAAATGGTTTTTCTTAAAGTATCATTTTTAAACAAATAAGGAAATGTTTTTCAAAGTCATGATTTTTAAAAAGAAGGTGTACTAATCTCTTCCTCTTACCATCTATGTGCGCAATGCATTGAAAGGTTCTATTGTACAGAATGTGCATACTTTGTTTATTTGATTTATTAAAGAAATGTTCCTTTCTTAAATCATGTTTTTTAAGAAATAAAGTAATGTTTTTAGAAGCCGTGATTTTTAAAATAAGTGGTACTAAGCTCTCCATGTTTAAAATTGTGTGCAAAATGTATTTAAAGGTTTGATTATATAGAAATGTGCATACTTTCTTAATTTGATTTAATAAACAAATGTAGTTTGATAAAAAGTCATGTTTTTCAGAAATAACATAAATTTCCATAGAAAATGTCATTTGAAAAGGGGTACTAATATGTTACTTACACCAATTGTGAGAACAATGTATAAAAATGTGTGATCATGTAGAATTTTCATACTTTGTTGGTCCATATTTATAATAAAATGCGTTGTTCAAAAAGTTATGTTTTTAAAAAAATAATTTTTTTATTTTTTATTTTTTATTTTTTTCTGAAGTCATGATTTTAAAAATAGGGGTAATATGTCTTTTTCTCTTTCCAATCAAATGTGCAATCTATAAAAGTGTGTGATCATGTAGAAGGTGCAAAATTTGTTTATTCGATTTATTAAACAAATGACATTTTTTTTCGAATTATCGCAATTTTTTTTCGAATTATCGCAAGGTGCAAAATAAAATGACTTTTTTCAAAAATCGCAATTTTTTAAACCAATGGGCACCAAGCTCTTTCTCTTAACAATTTCATGCACAATATATAAAAAAACATACCATTATATAGAATCTTCACTCTTTGTTGATTCTATTTATTAAGTAAATGATGTTTTTTAAATGTCTATTTTTTCAAGAAATAATTTTTTTTAGAGGACATGATTTTTAAAAACAACGGTTACAAAGTTATTTATCTTACCAATTTCATGAACAATGTATAAAAACATGTGTTCATGTAGAATTTTGATACTATGGGGATTATATTTATAAATCAAAGGTGTTTTTGAAAGTGATGTCTTTTAAGAGATAAAATATTTTTTCAGAAGTCGTAAATTTTAAAAATGAGGGGTACCAATCTATTTCTCTTATGAACTTTATCCGCAAACTATAAAAAGGTTCCATTTTGTAGAATGCAGATACTTTCTTGATTCCATGTATTAAATAAATAACATTTTAGAAAACACCATCTTTAAAAAATACATGATCGCACATTTTTATACATTGCGCTCACAATTGGTGTAAGTAACATATTAGTACCCCCTTTTTTTTAAATAACATTTTCTATGGAAATTTATGTTATTTCTGAAAAACATGATTTTAAAAAATGTGAGATACTAATATATTCCTCTTACTAATTTGATGAACAATGTGAGGCATGATTTTAGAATGGCATTTGTTTAAAATTCTTGTTTTTAATGAATTAAGTAATTTTTTTAGATGTGAATTTTTAAAATGAGGGGTACTACGCTATCCCTCTTACCAATAGTGTGTGCAACCTATAAAAAGTTGTTTTCAAGTATAATTTTCATACTTTGTTTATTCAACTTATTAATTAAATAGCGTTATTTAAAACACTAGTGTTTTTTAAGAATTAAACTATGTGTTTTAGAAGTCATGATTTTTAAAAGTGGGGGGTGCTAAACCATTCATTTTACCAATTTTCTACCATAACATTCTACCGTGTTCTATAATGTTTAATTTTTAACAAAAAGTGAAAATATTCTTAGAATATTTCGTATTTTAGGTATAATGTTTTGCTCGTAACTCAGAATTGGGCATACTTAAGACCGTTGGAAAGGCCATGAACTTCTCGACAACCTTTTTGTTTTACGTTTTTCCTTATTCCTTACCATTTGTCCGAGGTAGGAATGTTGGTAACAAAGATGTTTGCTAGACCTTTCCAATGGTCTATAGTCTGCCCAATTTTGAGTAATGAGTGAAACGTCATGCCCAAAATATGAAACATTCCTAGAATATTCTGCTCTTTTTTCAAATAGGAGACATTTTGGGAAAAATATAACCCTGTGGCGCAATGTACAGAAAGGTGTGATTATGTATAAAATTGCATACTTTGTTTATTCGATTTATTAAACAAATGGGGTTTTTTTAAAAGATTTGTTTTTAGGAAATAAAGTAATTGTTTTATAAATCACAATTTTAAAAAACATTAGTGATACTAATTTATTCCTCCCATCAATTGAGTGCACAACCTATAAAAACGTGTGATAATGTAGAATGTACATACTTTGCTTATTTGATTTATTAAACAAATGGTGTTTCTTAAAGTATCATTTTTAAAGAGATAAAGAAATGTTTTTCGAAGTCATGATTTTGAAAAATAAGGTGTACTAATCTCTTCCTCTTACCATCTATGTGCGCAATGCATTGAAAGGTGCTATTGCGTAGAATGTGCATACTAATTTTATTTGATTTATTAAAAAAATGTTCCTTTTTTAAATCATGTTTTTTAAGAAATAAAGTAATGTTTTTAGAAGCCGTGATTTTTAAAATAAGTGGTACTAAGCTCTCCATGTTTAAAATTGTGTGAAAAATGTATTTAAAGGTTTGATTATATAGAAATGTGCATACTTTGTTAAGTTGATTTAATAAACAAATGTAGTTTGATAAAAAATCATGTTTTTTCAGAAATAACATAAATTTCCATAGAAAATGTTATTTAAAAAAAAAGGGGTACTAATATGTTACTTACACCAATTGTGAGCGCAATGTATAAAAATGTGTGATCATGTAGAATTTTCATACTTTGTTTGTCCAGATTTATAAACAAATGCGTTGTTCAAAAAGTTATGTTTTTAGAGAAATGTTTTTTTTTGAAGTCATGATTTTAAAAACAAGGGTAATATGTATTTTTCTCTTTCCAATAAAATGTGCAATCTATAAAAGTGTGCGATCATGTAGGATGTGTAAAATTTGTTTATTTGATTTATTAAACAAATGATATTTTTTTTCAAAGTATTTCTTTTAAGAAATAAAATGACTATTTTAAAAAATCGCAATTTTTTAAACCAAGGGGCACCAAGCTCTTTCTCTTAACAATTTCATGCACAATATATAAAACATGTACCATTATATAGAATCTTCACTCTTTGCTGATTCTATTTATTAAGTAAATGACGCTTTTTAAATGTCTAATTTTTCAAGAAATAATTTTTTTAGAGGACATGATTTGTAAAAATAAGGGTTACAAAGTTATTTATCTTACCAATTTCATGAACAATGTATAAAAACGTCTGTTCATGTATAATTTTGATACTATGGGGATTATATTTATTAAATCAATGGCGTTTTTCAAAGTCATGTCTTTTCAGAGATAAAATATTTTTTTAGAAGTGGTAGATTTTAAAAATGAGGGGTACCAATCTATTTCTGTTATCAATTTTATCCACAAACTATAAAAAAGGTTCCATTATGTAGAATGCAGATACTTTCTTGATTCCATTTATTAAATAAATAGCATTTTAGAAAACATCATTTTTGGAAACGAGAGGTGCTAAGATATTGCTATTACAAACTATGTTCACAATGTATAAAGAGGTGAGATTGTGTAGCATGTGCAAAATTTGTTTATTCCATTTATTAAATACATAGCATTTTTAAAAAAATCACGTTTTTTAAGAAATAAATTAATTATTTTATGAGTCATGATTTAAAAAAATGAGGGATACTAATATATTCCTCTTACTAATTGCATGAAAATGTTTACAAAAGTTTGATCATGTAGAATGTGAATACTTTGTTGATTTAATTTATTAAATAAATATTGCTTTTTAAAAAATCTTGTTTTTTTAATGAATTTATTTTTTTAGATGTTGTGATTTTTTTTAAATGAGGTGTACTAATTGTGTGTGCAACCTATAAAAAATTGTGATCAAATATAACTTTCATACATTGTTTATTCAACTTATTAATTAAATGGTGTTATTTAAAAACTTGTGGTTTTTAAGAATTAAAGAATTTCTTTTAGAATTCACGACTTTTAAAAATGAGGGGTACTAAACTATTAAGCTTACAAATTTTGTGCACAAGGTACAAAAGGGTGTGATTATGTATAAAATAGCATACTTTGTTTATTTGATTTATTAAACAAATGGGGGTTTTAAAAAATGTGTGGTTTTTAAGAAATAAAGTAATTGTTTTAGAAATCACAATTTTTAAAAAATGAGTGATAGTAAAATATTGCTCCTAACAATTCAGTGCAAAACCTATAAAAAGGTGTGATAAAGTAGAATGTGCATACTTTACTTATCTTATTTATTAAACAAATGGTGTTTTTTAAAGTCTCATTTTTAAAGAGATAAAGTAATTTTTTTCAAAGTCGTGATTTTTAAAAAGAAGGGGTACTTAAATCTTCCTCTTACCGTCTATGTGCGTACGTTTTTTATTTGATTTATTAAACAAATGATGTTTTTAAAGTTTTAATTTTATGTAGATAAAGTAATTTTTTTCAAAGTCATGATGTTTAAAAAGAAACGGGTATTAAAAAATTGACATTTAAAAAAAAAATATAGCTTTTAACAAATAAAGTAACTTATTCAGAAGTCCTACTTTTTAAAAATGATTGGCAGTAAGTTATTTTGCTTACCAATTGTGTGCACAACCTTTAAAAGGGTGTGATAATGTAGAATGCACAAACTTGGTTTATTTGTGTTATTAAACAAATGTTGTTTTTTAAAAAGTTTTATTTTTTAGGAAATAATGTAATTTATTGACAAGTCATGACTTTTAAAAAGGTGGGGTACTAAAATCTTCGTCTTACCAATTGTGTGCATAATGTACACAAAGGTGTGATTATGTAGAATGTGCATAATATATTTATTTGATTGATTAAAGAAATGTTGTTTTTTCTTAAATTGTGTTTTTTAAGAAATAAAGTATTAAAAGAAAACATGATCATAGAAAAACGACGGTACTAAGATATTCTTGACCCCAATTATGTGCACAATATATAAAAAGGTGCTGATTCAAATTGTTAAACAAGTGTCATTTTTTAAAATTCGTGTTTAAAACAAGGGTTACTAATATATTCGTTTTACCAATTGTGTGTGGAAAATGTGCAATCATGTAGAATGTTCTCACTTTTTTTTACTCAATTTAGTAAACAAATGGCATTTTTTAAAAAGCCTTTTTTTTAAGAAATAAACTAATATTTTTAGAAGTCGTGCTTTTTAAAAATGATGTCTATGAAGTTGTTTGTTTTAACAATAGCATGCACAATACATAAAAGGTGGAATTATGTAAAATGTGCATACTTTTTATTTTGCTTGGCTTAAACAAATGCATTTTTTCAAGTCATGTTTTTAAGAAAGAAAGTATGAAATCTTAAATAATGATTTTTATAACCAAGGGGTACTAAGATCTTCCTCATACAAAATGTGTGCATAATATATAAAACTATTCAATTATGAAGTATGTGCATACATTGTTTATTCGAATTATTAAACAAATGGTGTATTTTTTTAAAGTATTGTTTTGAAGAAGTAAATAATTTTTTGGAGAAAAACATTTATAAAAATGAGGGGTACAAAGCTATTCCTCTTGAAAATTGCATGCACAACCTATAAAATTTTGTGATCATGTCTAAGGTGCATACTTTGTTAATTTGAATCAATAAACAAATGGTGTTTCTTAGAAAGTCTTAGTTTTTAAGAAATACAATAATTTCTTAGAATACATGGTTTTTAAAAAGAAGGGACAATGAACTCTAGATCTTACCAATTGCATGCACAATGCATAAAAAGGTTCCATTCTGTACAATGTAGATACTTTCTTGATTTCATTTATTAAATAAATTGCATTTTAGAAAATGCGTAATTCTGTAGCATGTGGAAAAAAAAATTATTCCATTTATTAAATATATAACATTTTTAAAAAATTCATGTTTTTAAAAAAATAAAGTAATTATTTTGTGAGTCATCATTTTTAAAAATGTGATATTCTAATATATTTCTCTTACTAATTGCATGAACAATGTGTAAAAATATGCGATCATGTAGAATGTGAATACTTTGTTTATTCAATTTATTAAGTAAATGGTGTTTTTTAGACGTTGTGATCTTTTCAAATGAGAGGTACTACACAATTCCTCTTACCAATAGTGTGTGAAACCTATAAAAATTTGTGATCAAGTATAATTTTCATACTTTGTTTATTCAACTTATTAATTAAATAGAGTTATTTAAAAACTAGCGTTTTTTAAGAATTAAAGTATGTCTTTTAGAAGTCTTGATTTTTAAAATGAGGGGTACTAAACTATTCATCTTACCAATTTTGTGCCAGAACGTTCTACCCTCTTCTATAATGTATATTTTTTAACAAAAAGTGAAAAGATTCCTAGAATATTTCATATTTTAGGTATAACGTTTTTCTCATAACTCGGAATTGGGTGTACTATAAACCATTGGAAAGGCCATGAAATTCTCTACAACTTTGTTTTTTTGAGTTTTTCCTTATTCTTTACCATTTTTCTGGAGTGGGAATTTTAGTAACAAAGACATTTACAAGACATTTCCAATTGTCTAAACTCCGTCCAATTTCGAGTAACGAGTGAAACGTTATGCCTACAATACGTGGTTTTCAAAAAGAAGGGACATTGAACTCTAAATCTTACCAATTGCATGCACAATGCATAAAAAGGTTCCATTCTGTACAATGTAGATACTTTCTTGATTTCATTTATTAAATAAACGGCATTTTAGAAAATGCAAAATTCTGTAGCATGTGCAAAAAAAAATTATTCCATTTATTAAATATATAACATTTTTAAAAAATTCATGTTTTTAAGAAATAAGGTAATTATTCTGTGAGTCATGATTTTAAAAAATGCAAGATTATAATATATTTCTCTTACTAATTGCATGAACAACGTGTAAAAATGTGCGATCATGTAGAATGTGAATACTTTGTTGATTCAATTTATTAAGTAAATGGCATTTTTTTAAAATTCTTGTTTTTTTACGAATAAAGTAATTTTTTAGACGTTGTGATCTTTTAAAATGAGAGGTACTATGCGATTCCTCTTACCAGTAGTGCGTACAACCTATAAAAATTTGTGATCAAGTATAATTTTCATACTTTGTTTATTCAACTTATTAAGTAAATACCGTTATTTAAAAACTAGTGTTTTTTAGAATTAAAGTATGTGTTTTAGAAGTCTTGATTTTTAAAATGAGGGGTACTAAACTGTTCATCTTACCAATTTTGTGCCATAACATTCTACCCTCTTCTATAATGTATAATTTTTAACAAAAAGTGAAAAGATTCCTAGAACATTTCATATTTTAGGTATAACGTTTTTCTCGTAACTCGGAATTGGGCATACTTTAGACCGTTAGAAAGGCCATGAAATTCTCTACAACTTTGTTTTTTTGAGTTTTTCCTTATTCTTTACCATTTTCCGAAGTGGGAATTTTAGTAACAAAGACATTTACAAGACCTTTCCAATGGTCTAAAGTCCCTCCAATTTTGAGTAACGAGCGAAGCGTTATGCCCAAAATATGAAAGATTCCTAGAATATTCTCCTCTCTTTTCAAATAGGAGACATTTTAGGAAAAATAAAACCCTATGACACAATGTACAATAAGGTGTGATTATGTATAAAATTGCATACTTTGTTTATTCAATTTATTAAACAAATGAGGTTTTTAAAAAAGATATGTTTTTTAAGAAATAAAGTAATTGTTTTAGAAAACGCTATTTAAAACGAAATTTGTGACAATAATTTCTTCCTCCCAACAATTAAGTGCACAACCTATAATAAGGTGTGATAATGTAGAATGTACATACTTTCCTTATTTGATTTATTAAACAAATAGTGTTTTTTAAGGTATCATTTTTAAAGAGATAAAGAAATGTTTTTCAAAGTCATGATTTTTAAAAAGAAGGTGTATTAAGCTCTTCCTCTTACCATCTATGTGTGAAATGTATTGAAAGGTGCTATTATGCAGAATGTGCATACTTTGAGCTATTCCAAGCTATTTCTCTTAACAATTTCATGCCCAATCATGTGGAATCTTCTTAAAATGTGCAATCATGTGGAATCATGTGCAACCTATGAAAATGTGCAATCATGTGGAATCTTCTTACTTTTTTTTATTAAATTTAGTAAACAAATGGCATTTCTTCAAAAATGTTTTTTAAGAAATAAACTAATTTGTTTAGAAGTTGCGCTTTTTAAAAATGATGGCTACTAAGTTGTTCCTTTTAACAATAGCATGCACAATGCATAAAATGTGGAATTATGTAAAATGTGCATACGTTTTTTTTCTTTGCTTAAACAAATGCATTTTTTCAAGTCATGTTTTTAAGAAAGAAAGGATTAATTTTTTTAAATAATCATTTTTATAAACAAGGGGTACTAAGATCTTCCTCATACAAATTGTGTGCTCAATGTATAAAACTATTTGATTATAAAGAATGTGCATACATTGTTGATTCAAATTATTAAACAAATGGTGTTTTTTTATAAAGTATTGCTTTGAAGAAGTAAAGAATTTTTTTAGAGAACATGATTTATAAAAATGAGCGGTACAGAGCTACTACTCTTGAAAATTGCAAGCACAAGTTATAAAATTGTGTGATCATGTCTAAGGTGCATACTTTGTTGATTTGAATCAATAAGCAAATGGTGTTTCTTAGAAATTCTTATTTTTTAATAAATACAATAATTTATTAGAATACGTGATGTTTAAAAAGAAGGGACAGTGAACTACAAATCTTACCAATTGCATGCACAATGCATAAAAAGGTTCCATTATGTACAATACAGATACTTTCTTGATTTCATTTATTAAATAAATGCCATTTTTAAATATGAGGCGTGCTAACATCTTCCTCTTGCCAAATGTCTGCACAATGTATAAAATGTGATATTCTCTAGCATGTGAAAATTTTGTTGATTCCATATATTAAATATATAACATTTTTAAAAAAATTGTATTTTTTAAGAAATAAAGTAATTATTTTCTGAGTCATGATTTTTAAAAATGTGAGATACTAATATATTCCTCTTACTAATCGCATGAACTATGTGTAAAAATATGCGATCATGTAGAATGTGAATACTTTTGCTCGTAACTTGGAATTGGGCGTACTTTACACCGTTGGAAAGACCATGAAATTCTCTACCACTTTGTTGTTTGGAGTGTTTCCTTATTACTTACCATTTCTCTAGGGTGTGCATTTTAATAACAAACATGTTTGCAAGACCTTTCGAATCATCTAAAGTCCGCCCAATTTCGAGTAACAAGAGAAACCTTATGCCCAAAATACAAAATATCCATAGAATATTCTGCTCTTTTTTCAAATAGGAGAGATTTTCGGAAAAACAAAACCTTATGGAGCAATGTACAAAAAGGTGTGATTATGTATAAAATTGCATACTTTATTTATTTGATTTATTAAACAAATGATGTTTTTAAAAAATATGTGTTTTAAAAAAAATAAAGCAATTGTTTTAGAAATGGTGATTTAAAAAAAATGAGTGATAGTAATTTATTCCTCCCAAAAATTGAGTGCACAACCTATAAAAAGGTGTGATAATGTAGAATGTGCATACTTTACTTCTTTGATTTATTAAAAAAATGGTGTTTTTTAAAGTATCATTTTTAAAGAGGTAAAGAAATGTTTTTCAAAGTCATGATTTTTAAAAAGAAGGTGTACTAAGATCTTCCTCTTACCATCTATGTGCACAATGTATTGAAAGGTGCTATTAGGCAGAATCTGAATACTTTGTTTATTTGATTTATTAAAGAAATGTTTTTTTTAAATCATGTTTTTTACGAAAAAAAGTAATGTTTTTAGAAGTCGTTATTTTTAAAATAAGTGGTACTAAGCTCTTCATGTTTAAAATTGTGTGCAAAATGTATTTAAAGGTTTTATTATATAGAAATGTGCATACTTTGTTAATTTTGTCTAATAAACAAATGTAGTTTGATAAAAAGTCATGTTTTTCAGAAATAACATAACTTTCCATAAATACCATGATTTAAAAAAAAGGGGTACTAATATGTTACTTACACCAATTGTGAGCGCAATGTATAAAACTGTGCGATCATGTAGAATTTTCATACTTTATTGGTCCAAATTTATAAACAAATACATTGTTCAAAAAGCCATGTTTTCAAGACATCAAATTTTTTTTTTTTTGAAGTCACGATTTTAAAAAACAGGGGTAATATGTTTTTTTCTGTTTCCAATCACATATGGAATCTATAAAAGTGTGTGATCATGTAGAATGTGCAAAATTTGTTTATTCGACTTATTAAACAAATGGCATTTTTTTTTCAAAGTATTGTTTTTAAGAAATAAAGTGAATTTTTTCAAAAATCGCAATTTTTTAAAACAACGGGCACCAAGCTCTTTCTCTTAACAATCTTATGCACAATATATAAAAACATACCATTATATAGAATCTACAATCTTTGTTGATTCTATTTATTAAGTAATTGATGTTTTTTAAATGTCTTGTTTTTCAAGAAATAAATTTTTTTAGAGGACATGGTTTTTAAAAACAAGGGTTAAAAATTTATTTATCTTACCAATTGCATGAACAATGTATAAAAATGTGTGGTCATGTAGAATTTTGATACTACGCGGATTCGATTTATTAAATAAATGGTGTTTTTGAAAGTCATCTCTTTTAAGAGATAAAATATTTTTTTAGAAGTCATAAATTTCAAAAATGAGGGATACCAATCTATTTCTCTTCTAAATTTTATCAAAAACTATAAAAATCTATGATTAAGTAGAAATTCCATACTTCGTGTATTCCAATTATTAAAGAAACAAGTTTTCTAAAATGTCCTTGTTCTTAAGAAATAAACTATTTTTTTTAAAAGTTGTGATTTTTGAAAATCATGGGAACTAATCTCTTCCTCTTACAAACTTTCTATCCAATGTATGAAAATGTATGATTATGTATAGTGTGCATACTTTGTTTATTTAAATGATTAAAGAACTGGCATTTTTTTTAAATTTTTTGTTTTTAACAAATAAAGTGATTTATTTGGAAGTCGTTCTTTTAGAAAATGAGAGGTAGTAAGTTATTTAACTTACCAATTGTGTACGCAACCTATAAAAGGGTGTGATAATGTAGAATGCACAAAGCTTTTTTAATTGATTTATTAAACAAATGATGTTTTTTAAAAGCTCTTGTTTTTAAGGAAATAATATAATTTTTTTACAAGTCATGACTTTTAAAAATGTGGGGCACTAAAATCTTCCTCTTATCAATTGTGTGCACAATGTATAGGAAGGTGTGATTATGTACAATGTGCATACCCTTTTTATTTGATTTATTAAAGCAATTACAATTTTTTTTTAAATTGTGTTTTTAAGAAATAAAGTATTTTCTTTAAACATGATTTTACAAAAACAAGGGTACTAAGATATTCCTGAGACCAATTGTGTGCAAAATGTATAAAAAGGTGCATACATGCTGAATGTGTATATTTTTCTTATTCAAATTGTTAAACAAGTGCCATTTTTAAAAAAGTCGTGCTTAAAAAAAATAGAAGTTGAGATTTTTTAAAACAAGGGGTGCTAATATATTCCCCTTACCAATTGTGTGTGCAACATATAAAAATGTGAAATGATGTAGAATCTTATAACTTTGTTCATTCGATTTAGTAAACAAAGTTCATTTCTTAAGAAGTCTTTTTTTAAGTAATAAACTAATTTGTTTAGAAGTTGTGATTTTTCAAAACGATGGGTACTAAGTTGTTCCTTTTAACAATAACATGCAGAATGCATAAAATGTGGAATTTTGTAAAATGTGCACACTTTTTTCTATTTGATTGATTAAAAAACTGCATTTTTTAAGTCATGTTTTGTAAGAAAGAAAGCAAAAACTCTTAAGTCAATATTTTTAGAAACAATGGGTAATAAGCGCTTCCTTATAAAAATTGTGTAAGAAATGTATAAAACTATTTTATTATGAAGAATGTGCATACTTTGTTGATTTAAATTATTAAACAAATGGCGTTTTTTTAAAAGTCTTGTTTTTAAGAAGCAAAGAAGATTTTTAGAGAACACGATTTCTAAAAATTAGGGGTACAAAGCTCTTTCTCTTGAAAGTTGCATGGACAACCTATAAAGTTGTGTGATCATGTATAAGGTGCATATTTTGTTAATTTGAATCAATAAACAAATGTTATTTTTTAGAAAGTCTTATTTTCTAATAAATAAAGAAATTTGTTAGAATACATTATTTTTAAAAAGAAGGGACACTATACTCTAACACTTACCAATTACATACGTAATGTATATAAAGGTTCCATTATGTAGAATGTAGATACTTTCTTGATTCCATTTATTAAATAAATAGCATTTCATAAAACTTCATTTTTAAAAACGAGGGGTGCTAAGAAATTCCTATTACAAACTGTGTCCACGATGTATAAAGAGGTGAGATTGCGTAGCATGTCCAAAATTTATGTATTCCATTTATTAAATACATAGCATTTAAAAAAAACAGGTCTTTTAAGAAATAAATTAATTGTTTTATTAGTCATGATTTTAAAAAATGAGGGATACTAATATATTCCTCTTACTAATTGCATGAAAATGTACAAAAAGGTTTGATCATGTACAATGTGAATACTTTGTTGATTTAATTTATGAAATAAATAACATTTTTTTAAAATTCATGTTTTTTTTATTAAGTAATTTGCTTAGATGTTGTGATTTTTTAAAATGAGGGGTACTACGTTATTCCTCTTACCAATTCTATGTGCAACCTATAAAAATATGTGATCAAGTATAACTTTCATACTTTGTTTATTCAACTTATTAATTAAATGATGTTATTTAAAAACCTGTGATTTCTAAGAATTAAAGCATTTGTTTTAGAAGTCATGATTTTTAAAAATGACGGGTACTAAACTATTCTCCTTACCAATTTTTTGCACAATGTACAAAAAAGAGTGATTATGTATAAAATTCCATACTTTGTTTAGTTGATTTATTAAACAAATGGGGGTTTTAAAAAATGTGTGGTTTTTAAGAAATAAAGTAATTGTTTTAGAAATCACGATTTTAAAAAAAAGAGTGATAGTAAAATATTGCTCCTAACAATTTATTGCACAACCTATAAAAAGGTCTGATAAAGTAGAATGTGCATACTTTACTTATTTGATTTATTAAAGAAATGGTGTTTTTTAAAGTCTCATTTTTAAAAAGATAAAGTAATGTTTTTCAAAGTCACGATTTTTAAAAAGAAGGGGTACTCACATATTTCTCTTACCATCCATGTGCATACTTTTTTTATTTCATTTATTAAAAAAATGATGTCTTCAAAGTTTTTAGTTTAAGAAGGTAAAGTAATGTTTTTCAAAGTCATGATTTTTAAAAAGGAGTATTAAAAAACTCTCGCTTTTAACAAATAAAGTAATTTATTTGGAAGTCCTCCTTTT
>LPNX010256725.1:74058-84625 GCA_001517045.1 Pseudotsuga menziesii | reverse complement strand
TTTTAAAGACAAAGAAATGGATAAAATATAACACAAGAAAGGTGATTTATAGAAAATAAATATATCGGGAAAGTAAGATATGGGAAAAAACATATTGAAGTAAAAGGAAAAAAATAAATGGGAAGTTCAGGGGGGGTCAAAAAGTGTTAACTAACTCTAAAAACAATATCATAATTTCCTTGGAGACACTCCTCATGTAATAACATCACTTTATCTGCTACCTTTGAAAATCTAGACATATGAATTTATGGTCCACATATGTGCCATGCAACAACTGAAAGTTTATCATCACAATAATCAGAACGTGTAAAATAGTGCAACCAATAACTAGTGTTAATCATTTAAAGTTCCATTTAGCATATGATTTCCAGATCTGTGTATGTGATAGCATAGATATAAAATACCAACTTAATAAAAATTTAGTGCCAAGCTAACCATAATTTTATTATCATTCACTCGATCCTGTATGTAAGCTCAGAAATATAAAATCATCAAGTCCCTTACCATCACCCAGCTCTCAATAGCAATAATTAGTACTAAGAAAATCCAAAACAAATACTCAGTAAAATAATGTCAGAATTATATTACTGTGCATTCAGAGATGTAAGGTTCCAGATCTCAGTAACAAATCAGACTTACATTTACCCAGAAAACTAATGCAAATAGGGCAGAAAACTAATCAAATCAATAAGATATATTTTTACAAAATACACCACCATCTAAATAGTTTGAAATACTAACTTTTTTTATGTTTTGAGTGTGCAGAGAAGGATGCTAGGGCATACGAGGTTTGCAATACATATTGCAGACCTGTGTTTGATAAAGGAGAGGACTCGGATTGTGGGAGTAGCAGGTCTACTTTTTTAGGGTTTTACACATAAATTCTTTTTTTAGGGCTTTCTTTTTTGATAAAATAAAAGTTACAAAAACACATAAAAATTAAGACTAAAACCTAAGAGAAACAAAAATAACCTAAGAATAATATTTACAAGTATACAAATCAGAAAATTTAGTTTTGAAAGATAGATGAACAATTAGGGTTTGAAAAATTAAAATTTCTTAACCTAGGGTTTCATCATGCCGAAATTATAGGAACAAGGGCCGAAAAAGCCTAATTTCTTCTACGTGATTTTTCTTCTATTTTTCTACGTTACTAAGAAGCATTTGTGTTTTATGTAGAAGGTTGTCTCCTAGTTTGGATGATAGTCTAAAAGTAGTTATTTACTATTGGTTGTATCTCTTGTATCTTAATAGAATGAAATAGAATCTAAGGATAAAGACAAACACATTAAGGATAAAGAACACATCAAAACCCTTACCTTATCATTGTCCTTTCTCCAGATCCATTCGCCCATACAACTTGATAAGAGTTGTCCACGAGATGCATTTCCATCACCAAGACCTGCATAAATCATCAAAGACAAAATTTTTATATGAGTAAATAATATATAAGCAAATCAACAGTCATTTAAATCCTACTACAAAGTCCTGTAGAAATCAATGAACCATGAAATGTTAAATTTATTAACAATTTTTTAAGAAATAGACATGCATTTAAAAATTTACAACCATCTTTAATACATAGTAATAAAAGAGTATTTATACCTTATTGAGCTCCTCTCTGTTTCAAGAACAGTTTTATATTCCGTATTGAACAGGGCCAACCACGTGAAGACAGGGCCAACCACGTGAAGGTGGAAGCTCATATGGCCCCTCCCCCCCCTCACATCGCTATCAATTCTCCATACCCAATAAATGATGTTGTTTACATATAAAACATTTAAACATTCATGCATAACTAGGCTAGTCATCAAAACATATAAAAATGGAAACATTGAAGCATAATGAGGTAATTCATATAAACAATGTTTTAGACTAACAATATTGATATACATCCAAATACAAGCCATGAATTTATACATCTACTTTTTCTTTGATTTCTGTTTTTTTGCATTGAAATAACTGACGATAATTGGGATATCATCATCATCATTTGGTGGATTATCTACAAAGCCATGTCCTGCTAGTGTTTTTGTTTCCATGCAGTCATGTATCATACTTCTTGTACGTCGTTGACTAGGGCGTGGAGGCAGTTCTGAAGGGGAGTGAAGCACAACAACGAAAATGGGCATATTGATATGTTGAAACATTATTGAAATTAATAGTTCATCATTTTTATTAAAATTACAATATTTCTCTTTACCTGTCTATGTAGCTGTGACAGCTGGTGTGTTAATTGTTTCTCTACTTGTGAATTCCTCTTGCGGTTCACCCTCCTGAGATTCATGGTCTTCGATCGAAAGAAGAAAATATAAAAGTATATGTCAGGAAATAAATATCTATAATCACAGTAGATATTTCTATTTCCAAGGCACGCATACCAGAATGGACACTCTGCTCCTCACTATCATGGGACATGCACAGCCCAACATCAGCTGGTACATGCAGAGTACCACTGGATTCAGTGCTGTGGTTACACTGTTGCTTAAAATAAAACATAAATATTTAGTTATGGGTGATATAATAAAAACTGAATAGACTTTAATAGTATACTGTAATGATGTCCTTATTCATTTTATTTACCTACATCTGCGTCATTGGGTAGATTGGAGTCTGCCCCAAGCTTTTTCGATATTCAATGACACTTTTAAAACCATACTTGAAACCAAGCTTTAGGTCTTCCTCGGTGGTAGAATCTTGGAACATATTTCCTTGCAATGCATAACACATATAAAATTCCCTCTATCAAAAACATATATTTGTTCGCTACTTTGAAATAAATATTCCCCATAGTTAATCATTTAATTCTTACGATTCGGGCTCTTAGTTTTCTATAGCCACCCTGGACCAGTCTATGTTTCCCGTGCTTTTCCACTCTAGCTTTGGTTGCTTTGGAGGTGTCCGGTAGCCTATATATGAAAATTTTGAAAAACAATAGATATTAGAATTCTTGCTTAAAACAAAAAAAGAAAAAAAAATAAATGAGCATATTTCACTAAAAAGATGATATGTGTTGTACCTTGATTTTCTAGGACGTGGTTGTTTTCCTTGTATTTTTAGCAAGTTCTCATTTGCATCCTCTATGAGTGCCTTCCACTCTTTCTCCGGAACCATGGGAGGGCGCTCATGCTTGAGGTCAAGTTGCAATTTATCCCTATATTGGGCCCTAGTATATTTTAAATTCTCGCCGTCTAACTTTGCAACCACTTTCTTGTTGAATGTATTGCCGAACAAGTTTACCATGTGGTCTATCAATACATATCTCTTTGCGCTATCTTGGTTATTCCACCATGTGCGAATGGTGGGGCCAAACAGCTCCAATGCTTTGTCATTCAAATTCCTGTAGAAAACATTGTTTCCTGCAAAAACGTGTAATCCATTAATTTATAATAATTTCAATGTATGTCCATTTCAATTTCATGATTAAAATGAATAAATTAATTAATAAATACCTGCAATATTTTGAATCTTGATCGGAACACAAGCGTCATCCACCAGATAGGTGATATCTAGTGATCCGGTGCTTTAAACTCGTGTTGCTCCAAAAAAAGTTTCCTGGTCATCTACAGTAGGTTCATCTCCGGAGTCATGTGGAGTCCTAAGCTCCATCTCATCATGCTCCGGCATGTCATGCTGATCAAAATCGGTGCCCTCATCAATGGATTCGAGGCCAATTGGAGGAGAGTCAAAAAGCCTCATTGGTACATTTATTTGTCGGCGTTGTTGCTGCATTGGAGCATGACTGCTACCTATACTTGTCTCGACAATTTCTCTAGTCACAGGTTGTAAAAGCTCCTACAAATGAAAAACTTTACTTTATCAGACCACTTGAAAAAATAGAAAACATAATATCAGATATGAAATCATGTCATAGCTTAAAAAAAATGTGAAGATGCCACTTACCCCATAAGATTTTATTTGTTCTTTCAACTCTTCAATCCTTTCCCTGATCTCCTGTGTCATGGGCCTTATGCAAGCCAAGGAAATAATTTCTATGTTTGCCTTTTTGAGGGCCTTCTTTATAGTATCCATAGGGTCTATGGAATAGTACATTTCATCCTCAAGCTCCTCATCACCTAGTTCAAGTGCATTGGACTAAATTCATCAAACAATAAAATTAAGAAAACTAATTTTAACATCATTCAAACATTGTTATTGTAATGAAATTTAGTTACTATTAAGAACTAACACTTACGTGATGCGATGTTGTGGCCGGTGACTTCCCACGGTCACCCCCTACTGATCTACTTCTAGTGTGTGATTGTCCACGGTCACCCTAGACCATGGAAGTAGCAGGTGACTTTCCACAGTCTCCACCCTGACACGATAAATCAATCAATAATTCACCATAAGCATAGAAAAATGCGAATTTCAACAGTGGAAATCGAATGCTAACAGAAAAAATCGAAACATTTAGTTATTATATTTAACACTTACCTGACGGGTCACAGAGCATGACCTTCCATGGTCACCCTGGGCCATGGAAGCAGTAGGTGCCTTTCCACCGGTGCCACCCTTACACAATAAATCAATAAATAAACGTTATGAAAATAATGTAACATAATAAAAAATGAGATATTTCAATAATATTTATTTTTACCTTAGAAATAGAGGACACGCGTTCTGTTCCATGACGAACATGGGCATGAGACCCCTACCATATTGTAATAAGCATGTTGTCACATGGAAATATTTTGGGGTTGGAGTTTCTAGTTATTGTAGTCATATTTAGTTACTATATTTTGTTGAGTCAATAATTGTAACATCAACAAAAATGAGATATTGCAATAATATTTACTTTTACCTCCGATGGAGAAGATACATGTTCTGCTCCATGGTGATGAGCAGACCCCTACCAAAATGTAATAAGCATGTTATCATATGGAAATATTCACAATAAGCACGAAAAAATCAAATGGTAACAGTGGAAATTGAATGTTAACAGAAAAAATCTCAACATTTAGTTATTATATTTAACACTTACCTGATGGGGCACAGAGTGTGACCTTCCACGGTCACCCTGGACCATGGAAGTAGAGGACACGCGTTCTGTTGCATGACGACCATGGGAAGACCCCTGCCACAGTGTAATAAGCATGTTCTCACATGGAAATATTCCAGGGTTGGAGTTTCCAGTTATTGTAGTCATATTTAGTTGAGTCAATAATTGTAACATAAATAAAAATGAGATACTGCAATAATATTTACTTTTGCCTCCGAAGGAGGAGATACATGTTCTTCTCCATGGGGATGAGCAGACCCCCGCCACAATGTAATAAGCATGTTATCATATGGAAATATTCACAATAAGCACGACAAAAGTGAATGGTAACAGTGAAAATCGAATGTTAACTGAAAAAATCGAAACATTTTGTTATTGACGCCATATTTATTTACTATATTTAACATTTACCTCACGAGGCATAGATTGTGACCTTCCAAGGTCACCCTGGACTGTGGAAGCATGATCCAGGAGGATAATGGTGGCCACCCACCTATTCCACTTGGAACCCCACCATTGTTTCTTTCAATTTTCCAGTTTCTTTAATTGTAGCACAATTTATTATTTTTGGCAGTTTTCGGGTCCTAAAATTCCGGAGCCATTTTGGGCCCCTAAACGACGTTTTTTCAGCATCAAATGGTCAGGAAAATATGAGTCCGTTTCAGACTTGATATTTGTTGTTTATAGATGTAGTCCTTGAAGACATATTTATAACGATGTATCATGCGCGTCAAACGGAGGTAGTATGCCAAAGTTACGACCCCGAGAAATTGATGTACCAAGTTACCCAACGGGGCCCACATTCTGGAGTTTTACCTCCTAGGGTTAGGTTTTTGGATGTGTAGGGTTTTCATTGTTTCTTAATAATATATAGGCCTTCGAGCCTCATTGTAACACAGAGTTCAGAGGCATGTAGCCGTCGCATCTCTTCTCAGAGATAAGCTACCAACACTCTAGCTAGTTTATTTCCATTCTGTATGTAAACAAGTTTCAGTTCTATGATTAATGAAATGAAGTGTTATTTCCATTGCATATTTGTTTCTATGGTTATTTGTGTATTCTATTGCGTTCCTACATAAATCCGGATCAAAGCAGCATGTGGCTTTCCACTGCTGCAACCCTGACAAAATAAATCAATCAATAAAAGTTGAGTCAATAATTGTAACATAAAAAAAATGATATAAGCATAACAATGTAATAAGCATGTTATCACATGGAAATATTCATAATATGCACGAAAAAAGCGAATGTCAACGGTGGAAATGGAATCTTAACAAAAACTCGAAACATTTAGTTATTGTAGTCATGTTTATTTACTATATTTAGCATTTACCTGATGAGACATAGCATGTGAGCTTCCACGGTTACCCTGGACCATGGAAGCCACATCTATTCGATTTAAGTTGTAATCGATCAACAACTCTTCACTTGGAAGTATTGTTTTTGTTGCACATACAAATATACGATGTTATTCACGTCCCTCAAATTCGCAATTCGGTTGCTTAGTTGCTGTCACTGGATGTGTACTATTTACAAATCCAACAACGTTTCCGAATGCTTTTGGTCTCCCATTAATATACATAGTCGCCCCTTTGTTTTTATTGTGTTCTGATAGTTGTATATAATTTGCGGCAACTCCGTATCTCCTCATACTTCAAGTATATTGGACCAAGATCAACCTGTTATTATATCTGTATAATGGTTCGACATACTCCATCAATTTAGTTACAGTGCCAAGCCGACCTTTATGCCATCCATGGAAAATAGCCCCAATCCATGTAAGAATAAAGGAGCAATGCGATACATCCTCCCATTGATGAAGAAATATGTGTCCACTTGAGGTAGCTTATTAGGTACCCATCGTTGCACTGGATGTCTATACCTCAAGGGAAACTCAATGTCACCTATGCTCTCAACGTCATAATTACATGACCCTCCGTTGGCAATAAAATATTGCATGCATCTACAAAATCTTTTCCTTACCTTTTCAGATCTAGTTGATATAGAACATTTAGATCTAGTACAACACGTATCACTTTCAACCTCTCCTAGTATATCTTCACCATCACTCGAGGAAGATAGATCTGATAGATACCTATTTGGTGGTACCTACACTTGATAAAACAAGAATATAAGCTACCAAGCGGATATAATTTAGCATGCAAATATATGTACTTGTAATGTTTTAATATCAAAAGTTTTTTCTTCCCGAAAACTTTACCAAAAGCTATTTTTCTCTCAAAAGTGTAATTTCTTTTAGAGTTATTTATATTTGAATTATTTTTAAGTATAAGACATGATTTGATTTGGTTTGGAATTTGTTCACAACATGGATATAGAAGTGTGTTTCTTGGGCCACTTGACTAGTTAATGCATGCAAAGAGGTATGGGGTTCCCCCTCATATAGATCATGTTGGGGATTCAATTTGGAATGGGCGGTGGTCATATTGCTTCACTCATGGATTTACCACCGAAACTCAGCGACTTTAGTCTAACACTCCCTCTTCCACAGTGGTTTGATATGGAAGTTTCCTTGTGCAATGTATTCCTTCTCTAACTATGTGCCTGATTTTTTTTAAATAGGATAACATTGTGAAATGTCACCAAATTTAGACCAATTATCGGTAGTCTTGAGAATTGGTGACATTTGGTGAACTGATGATTGTGGATAGACATATCCTAGAGATGTTCATTAATGAAAAAATAACTTTTGATGGGCATAGGCATGTATGATAAAGTTGGAAAAAGACTAACTGGTGAAAAATTGTCCTAAAGCAAAAGTATAATGAAAATTCCCACCATTCTTCATAAGAAGGAGAAAATGCCCGCCATGTCTTGTCAACCCATAGTTGGTTAAAGTATCTATCTGACCATGGAACTAGTTCTTAGAGCAACTCTTTGAGGAAGAAGATACATGCCTCCCAAAAGAAGTTATTTTTGGTCAAATTAGACAAGTTTCTCTAGGAGAATGCTCGCCATAATTTGTGGGTTGAAAGAAATGCCTGCACCATATGGGCATCCTGTAGGTGGCTGTGTTTTCTACCTGACCATGTTCTTACTTTGACCTGAAAGTACCCAAGGCAGAAATTATGGATATGCCAAAACAGGGTCTTAAGCAGCTTTTACATCATACTTCAGTAAAATGCCCACCGAGGAGAGAGAATGTAGTTCCAGAGGATGAAAATCGTCTTAATGGATTCATATGGTTGTCCTCCATCCATTGGATGTCTTACACTCCAAGTTTGATGAAAATTTGAAATCACCTTTGAGACCTAGGGTTTAAAGAAATTGGGTTTAAAGAAATTGACTAAGTGTCAAATCACAAGGTTGAAGAGGCATTTGGAAATGCCCGCCAAAGCCTGTCTGAGTGATGATAAATTCATCAGAAGGTATAGGCATGTTCTTTAATGAATTGGATATCCATCCATGTTCTTAGATTTTCTTATGGTGACCACATGAGGAAAATATCAGCCTGCCAAAAGAGGTAAAAACATTAGCTTGCATATCCAAAAATATGAAAAATTGTCTGAGTGTTGAAAACAGGAGGTTGAGATCCCACTTGGAAATGCACGCCAAAGTCAGCTCTTGAACTGATAAATTCATCAGATGTTATGGGTCCATTTTTTGATGATCTGGGCATCCACTCATGATCTCAGTTTCCCTATGGGTGTTCACACATGTGAGATATGAGTCTTCCAAAATGCCTCCTGGCACAGTAATGACTAGGGCTTGACAAAATTCACTAAGTGTTGAATTCAGCAGTTTGAAAGACCAATTTTAAAGTGACTGCCAGAGACTGTGTGTTTGTTAGTAAGGTTTTAAGGTGACATGGTCTTGTTCCTAGTTGAGGTGGATACCTAGCCATACCCTCAGTTTGTTTAAAGATGGTCAAGATGTGAAAAATATAAGTCTGCCAAAATTTAGAAAAGTATGCCTGTACAGTCTTGGTGAAATAAAAGAGTAAGCTACAGGAAATTAATAAACAAAAAATTATAAAGGGAATTTTGCATATGTTGAGAAGGATTTAAGGATAGTATTTTGGAAGATATGATGTGATCGAAATTACATAGCATATATTTAAGGAAGAAATGCTCGCAGAGGGTTTAATGAAGACACACACATGCTACAATATTCTTGATAACCTTCGGACTCTTTGAGATATGCCAAACAGAGGTGACCACACTAACTACCATGGTATATTCCAACTTAAAGGCAAAAAGATATAAGTGTTGTTGAAAAATAATACTTGTATCAAATGTGTCTTTAAAGAAGAAATAGGTATGAGGGCCAATTTACTGGAGTCAATTCAAATTATAGCCCACGAGTCCCAGGGAACTATACATTGTTCCAAAATCCAAACCAGTAAATGGGAAAAGCTTGCAAAGTGTGTTGTAATTCAGGTAAAAGTGAGCATAAAAATAAAATAAAATGCTTCTTTAAAGGAGAAATAGGTCTTAGGTTGAATTGTACGCAATCATTATAATTGCAGCTCCTATGGCACTCTACAAAATGTTTTAGACCTATAATAGAAAAAAAATCACAAAAGCTTGAAAAGTGTGCCATAATCCATGTAAAACTGAAAATTAAAGAAAAATTAAATGCGTCTTTAAAGGAGAAAGAGATCTCACGTTCAAGTTTCGATAGAATCAGTTCAAATTATAGCTCATAGAGGACTTTGTTCTAGACCATTAAATAGAATAAGATTACACAAGCTTTCACTCTATAGAATGTTTCAAACATATAATAGAATAAAATAACAAAAGCTTGTAATTTGTGCCATAATCGAGGTAAAACTAATTATTAAATAAAAATTAAATGCTTAGAAGAAACACGTCTCAGGTTCAAAGTTTCGACAGAATCGGCTGAACCAGTTCAGATTATAGCACCTACAGGACTCTGAGGAATGTTCTGGACCATTAAATAGAATAAAATTACAAAAGCTTGCAAATTGTTCCATAATTCAGAAAATTATACAAGAGCACGACTGGCTTGTAGTGCTCAACCCATATGTCCTTTCCCCGAATTTAAGGAGGAGCTTCAGAAGCTCCAATAATAGAAAACCCTTACTAGATCCACTGATAATAGAAGCGATGATAGCACAACAAAAAAATTATAATTTCAGTATGACTGTACCGAATTCATACTAGTTTAGAAATTTGACGTATTTTTCCCAAATTCCTACACTGCTAGGGTTAATGGGCTTACAAAATTCATTGGGCCCTTTGTTATCCTCTAGAATGCGGCTGGATTTCCTCCCGTGGGAACGCCAATATCCTCTAGACTGCGGCCGGATTGTTTTATTATCCTATGGACTGCGGCTGGATTGCCTCCACTAGGAACGTCGGTATCCTATGGACTGGTATCCCCTGCTCCTCGATTTACCACTGCTCCGCTCATCAAATTACCAGTGATCTGGATACTGCTAATGAACTAGTGCACGAGAGTGAACTTGTTCGTTGTTGTTTTTCTAATGAGCTAGTGCGCGGGTGTTTTTGAATTCTACGTTTTTTGTTTGTTTATTTACATATTTTATATTTTTTGTTTTGTTTTGTTTTTTTATTTTTG
>LPNX010256725.1:63731-74003 GCA_001517045.1 Pseudotsuga menziesii | reverse complement strand
GCATATTTTATATTTTGTTGCATTTTAAATTAATTATAGTTAAACAACTCTATGTTTTTAATTTAGTGTAGTTTAATTTAATTTAATTTAATTTAACTACAATTTTGTCATAATTTGTATTGGTTGCATTGCTTATAGTGAGATCCTATACATAAGTCCCTTCAAGGGAAAACACGATGATGATGACGATTATTATGATGATCATGATGACAATGAAGACGACGAAGATGATGGTGATGATGACAACAACGACGATGATCATGATCATCATTATCCTCATCATCATCACCATCGTTTAATTCATTGTCTTCATCAATATCATTATCATCATATTCATAATCATCATCATCGTCGTTGCTGTCATCGTCATCATGATCTTCTTCTTCATCATCATCTTCCTTATCATCATCATCATAATCATCATCTTAATCATCAACGTCTTTGTTATCACCATCATCATCATATTTGTCATCATCATCATCAGCATCTTCATCTTCATCATCATATTCATCATTAATATTATCGTCATCCAATTCATCATCATCATCATTTTCATTATCATCGTCATCATCTTCATCATCACCACCATATTCGTCATCATCATCACCATCACAATCATCATCTTCATCATTGCAATTTTAGGGGGAGCTCAGTGAATGAAGACATCTACATGATAGGGGGAGCATCCAGGTGAGTGAAAAATTAAGGATTTCTCCTAACACCCATTCCAAGGACTAATCTGACAATTCAATATGATTCAAGGAAGTAGTAAAAAAAAATACAATTTATTGGGCCCTGTGAAGCCTCATGTTCTTAGATTTGTGCACATGTAGAAGCAAGACTTATGGACCTAGTCCGGTGTCTTAAAAGAGGAAGATCCAAATTGAGAAGTTTGGTAGTTCCATAAAGTGCATCCTTTATAGGAGTGAATAATCACTCATAACCATTCTATTATAATGTTGGCGAAGCTCAGAACAATTTAGTGAAGACACTAAATGATCATCATCATCATCATCTTCATCAGCATATTCACCATCATCACCATCATGATCATCTTCATCATCTTCACCATCATCATCATCATCATCCTAATCATCATCATGATAATCATGATAATCATTATCATCATCTTCATCATCCTCATCCTAGTCATCACCATCATCCTCATCATCCTCATCGTCGTCATCATCGTCCTCCTCCTCCTCATCATTGTTGTCATCGTCATCACCACCACCATCATTGATCATCATCATCATCTTCATCATCTTCATCTTCATCAGCATCATCATCATCATCATCATCGTCGTCGTTGTCATCTCCCTCTTCCTAATCAACATCTTCATCATCGTCATCATCATCATTTTCATCATCGCCCTCATCATCATCTTCATCATCTTCATCATCTTCACCACCACCACCACCACCACCACCACCACCATCATCATCATCATCAACAACATCTTCATCATCATCATCATCATCATCATCATCCTCGTCATGCTCATCCTCATCCTCATCCTCATCATCATCATCATGATCATCATCATCATTTTCGTCATCATCATCCTCATCCTAGTCATCGTCGTCATCATCATCATCATCATCATCATCGTCGTCATCATCCTCATCATGATTATCATGATCATCATGATCATCATGATCATGATGACGATCATCATCATCGTCGTCATCATCGTCGTTGTCATCATCATCATCGTTGTCATCGTCATCGTCATCATTATCATCATCGTCATCATCATCATCATCATCGTCATCTCCCTCTTCCTAATCAACATCTTTATCATCATCATCATCATTTTCATCATCGCCCTCATCATCATCTTCATCACCACCACCACCACCATCATCATCTTCATCATCATCATTGAATGTTGATTTATGTTCATCTATGTCTCCTTCCCAAAGGTTTCAAAATGATCTTATTTGAGGAATTTTGCGGGAGCGCCTTTCAGGTTAACTGGTTAGCAAGTTTTGCCACTAGGGAGCCATCAAATGGAGAGTGGGTTTTGATATATGATGATAGGTCTTTCTGTATATTGAAACATGCAGCAATAGAATAAGGGTAAAGTGTGTTAAACTTCAACGGTTCAGATTCAGGATGGTGAAGATCGACGACGGAAAGTGATTTCGTGGAGCGGAGATGCGAGGAAGGCTTTAATTTTGAGATATGCGGAGTCCATTAAATGGGTGTAATGTTGTAGTGTCGAGATCGGCACAAGGTGAGATCAACGACCCTAAATCATTTCGCGCAGTGAACCTGCTCGGAGGGAGAAAATTTTTCAAATCGCGAAAAGGGTTAATCAGCGAGAAAATAGGATGGCTGAGATGAAGGCAGAGATAGATCTGCGGTCTCAAACAATTTCGTGGATTGAACTAGCGCGAAGAAAGTTACGAATTCAATCCATGGAAAGTGGTAGGGGTTGCGAAGATCTACGGTCAGAACAAGATGTTGGGTAGATCAATGGGTGAGAAGGATTCCGTGATCAGAAGTTGCTCACTTGTTTAGATGAAAAAGGGTTAGCAGAATGTTAAAGTTCTCAAGGTTGAGTGGTCCCGATGAAGGTAGTTTAGAGATCGACGGTTGATATTGATCTCCCCAAATCAAGCTATGCAGGTTGATAGTGTTGAGTTTTGGGTATGCATATTTGGTGTATCGAGGGATTAGATTGCAAAGATGAATAGATCTACGGTATTGAGTGCATGGAGAAACACGAGGGTTATGCAACATAAAAAACTATAAAAAAATATAAGTGGAGAAGATGCCCTCACGTACAATCTACCTTCCCGACAGTTAATTGATTTCCCCGACGCCATTTGTGATACACCCAAAGGATAAATGATCCCCGCAGCAGCACCATCTCGCCCAAAACCAGATACCCATCGTATGGCTGGCGTGTGAAATCAAAAAGATATCATGAAAATCTAAGAAGTGGAACAACGAATCTGATCGCCAGACATAGCAGGGGAAACACGGCGAGATAATGGTTCTGGTATCGTTGTCACAGGAGAGACAGAGTCAGAACACGTCCAGTCCATATGCCCTAAAGCGTATGGTCGACCAGGCTACTTGACGATGAAATGTGCGAAAATGCTGACGGGTCATCCCCTTGTCTAGAAATCCTATATAAACACCACCTTTTAGAGCCATTAAGGTGCATAGGATGAGCTAGTGTAGAAGCAAACTCGCGGTATCATTCTTCCAAGAGGTTATGAGGATTTTGATATGTTTGCAATGGCAATCTGGTTCGAGAAGCTTGTTAGTCTGGATGTGTTGTTGGTTGGTTTTTCACACCAGGGAAGCACCAACCATCGGGGAACAAACGTCATACACCACTTTGAGAGATGCACCTATTTTCTGTGGGAGCGAATGCTCGTACTGAAGCATAAAGGGCCCAAGGTCTTCATCGTAGCTTTCATGCACCCCATCCACCAACCTTTTCTGAGGTGGTGAGGAATACTTGAATGACAAGCCATTGCAGAGGCTTGTTTCTACTAGAAGCAAGGGGGAAGCTATGAAGAAAGCTGAGCATGGAAAGGATATATATAAAATCCTTTGTTAGCTTTTAGCCCATGCAGAAAGGTGCCTTCGAGCATGGAATGAACACTAAGGGAAAGGACACATTGCTGACTCGACAGATGAACAAGTAGTCGAGCCCAGTCCGAAATGAGCCACCAGAAGCATCTTGAGATGTTGTTTTCACTGCCTACGAGTTCACAACCAGAAATGTCGTGCTGCCATCCAGACCGAGCACGTGCATTTTCTACATGATGTTTGTTTAAATCTATGTAAACCGTGGAAGAAGTACCATGCTCTAGTTGTTAATCTTTGATTATGACTGTAAACAATTTCATATCCTATTTCGAGGATTAGGCTCAGGGTTTGAGACATTATAAAAAGGCTCCCCTCCAGGGATCAAATTTGAAGGGCAGGGTCCCATTTCCTTTTGCAGCTTAATTTTTAGTGAATTAGCCACCAATTAGCTTACTGCCTATTGAGTTACAAGTGGTTTTCATTTTCATACATTGAGTTTCCCTAATTGTTATCATGATAATGGGGCTTTTGGTTGTTGTTGATATGTATATATTCAATTAGCATTACTCATTGTATATCACATGGATGTAAGGATGAAAAATAGAACTTGGGGATGCATAAAAACAACCCTCATTTTCATAGATAAATTCATAAAATCCAAAAGCCAAAGAAAATATTTCAGGGTTACACATTACAATTTACAATTCTCATAAGGAAAACAAAATCGCTTACTTGAGCCAATTGTAGTTGTGGAAGCAAGATAGCTAAGACACCACCCCGTGAACAATAATGAACCGTCTCTCCAACAACAACCATACCTGTAAATGTCCAAGTTAGACCAAACCTTAAAATATCCAAGGTAAAAAACTGTTGAAGAAAAACTACAACAATAGAGTTTACTTCGAGTTGCCATGCCGAAATTACCAAGCTTGCCATGCAAAAAATAATGAGACCACCCAACTATACAAAATTCACCCTTCCATGAGAATTTTTTTTAGAAAAGTGGTCAAAATTGGTCCCAACAGCCTTTAAGAGAATTGGTCCTAGCAGCCTTAGTCAAAATTGGTCCCAGCAGCCTTAAGAGAATGCCTGCCACAATTCATGGTTTGAGAAGAATGCCCGCACCATGGCACCATCCTATAGCTAGTTCATTTGGATACCTATTCATGATTTGAGTTTTCTTTAATCTTTCTTGAGGAGAAAGATACAGGCCCGCCAAAACATGTTTTTTCACCAGTGGATGCAAAAAAGGTTGAGTAGCTTCAGAAAGATGGCCTCCCTAAATTATGGGTTAGAGTAAATGCCCGCAGCACATGGGGGTCTTGTAGATTGGTCTTCGGCCTACCTGTCCATGTCTTCATATTGTCTTGGAAGTGTATGAAGAAAAAGTTATGGACCAGCCAAAAGGGTGTTTTAGGCAGATTAGACCAAATTGAGAAATTTGTCTAAGTATGGACTTGGTGTTAAATTTGCCCAAGTGGCCTTAAGGAAATGCCCGCCATGCCTCGTAGGATGATGTAAAAAATGTATTGAAAATGTGAGTCTCTGTAGTTTTGTATGGAGCATACAAACATGTCACTTGCCTCACCAAACTACAATATATTTAAGGAAGAATTGGTCCCAGCAGCCTTAGTAAAAAATGGTCCCAACAGCCTTAAGAGAATGCCCGCCACAATTCATGGATTAAGAAGAATTCCTGCACCATGGTACCATCCTATAGCTAGTTTGTTTGGATACCTATTCATGATTTGAGTTTGATTTAATATTTCTTGAGGAGAAAGATACAGGCATGCCAAAACAGGGTTTTTCATCGGTGGATGCAAAAATGGCTAAGTACACTCATAAAGATGCCTGCCCTCAATTATGAGTTAGAGTAAATTCCCGCAGCACATGGGGGTCTTGTAGATTGGTCTTCGGCCTACCTGACCATTTCTTCAGATTGTCTTGGAAGTGGATGAAGAAAAAATTATGGACCTGCCAAAAGGGTGTTTTAGGCAGATTAGACCAAATTGAGAAATTTGTCTGAGTATGGACTTGGTGTGATATCTGCGCAAGTGGCCTTAAGGAAATGCCCACCATGCCTCATAGGGTGATGTAAAAAATTTATTGAGAATGTGAGTCTCTATAGTTTGTATGGAGCATACAACCATGTCACTTGCCTCACCAAACTACAATATATTTAAGGAAGAATTGGTCCTAGTAGCCTTAGTCAAAATTGGTCCCAACAGCCTTAAGAGAATGCCCTCCACAACTCATGGCCTGAGAATAATTCCTGCACCATGGTACTGTCCTATAGCTAGTTTGTTTGGCTACCTATTCATGATTTGAGTTTTCTTTAATCTTTCTTGAGGAGAAAGATACAGGCCTGCCAAAACAGGGTTTTTCACCAGTGGATGCAAAAATGGCTAAGTAGCCTCATAAAGATGCCCGCCCTAAATTATGGGTTAGAGTAAATGCCCACATAACATGGTTGTCTTGTAGATTGGTCTTCGGCATACCTGGCCATGTCTTAATATTGTCTTGGAAGTGGATGAAGAAAAAAGTTATGGACCTGCCAAAAGGGTGTTTTAGGCAGATTAGAACAAATTGAGAAATTTGTCTGAGTATGGACTTGGTGTTAAATCTGCCCAAGTGGCCTTAAGGAAATGCCATCCATGCCTCATAGGGTGCTGTAAAAAATGTATCGAGAATGTGAGTCTCTATAGTTTGTATGGAGCATACAACCATGTCACTTGCCTCGCCAAACTACAATATATTTAAGGAAGAATTGGTCCTAGCAGCCTTAGTCAAAATTGGTCCCAGCAGCCTTAAGAGAATGCCCTCCACAACTCATGGTTTGAGAAGAATTCCCGCACCATGGTACCATCGTATATCTATTTTGTTTGGCTACCTATTCATGATTTGAGTTTTCTTTAATCTTTCTTGAGAAGAAAGATACAGGCCTGCCCAAACAGGGTTTTTCACCAGTGGATGCAAGAATGGCTAAGTAGCCTCATAAAGATGCCCGCCCTAAATTATGGGTGAGAGTAAATGCCCACAGCACATGGGGGTCTTGTAGATTGGTCTTCGGCCTACTTGACCATGTCTTTATATTGTCTTGGAAGTGGATGAAGAAAAAAGTTATGGACCTGGCAAAAGGGTGTTTTAGGCAGATTAGACCAAATTGAGAAATTTGTCTACTAGTATGGAATTAGTGTTAAATCTGCCCAAGTGGCCTTAAGGAAATGCCCGCCATGCCTCATATGATGATGTGAAAAATGTATTGAGAATATACAAGGAAGAGTGGTGAAAAAATAAGAAATTAAAGGGGCAGTAGTTGAAATCCAAAAGATGGATGCAGGGAATCCTATAAAACCTGAGGTCATTATAAGAAGTGTGAGACAAGCCAAAAAGAAAAAAGTCCTAGATGATCGAAATGCAACACTGTATGCAAAATGGTGAAATAAACTTATGTTGCAATAAGCATTTCTAGTGATATTGTCGTACTGAAATTTTTTCTATTGTGCTAACATCTATGTTACCAAATTTTGGAAATGTAACAAATGATGGAAGGCATATTAAATATTTAATTTTTGTTTTCAGTAATAAAATTACAGTTGTTTTTTGTGTTTTCTTATATTTTGTAAATTTCTGTCTTTTTTAGGCCAGTTCTATAGGCATTACAACTTTGGGTTATTCATTGAAATTTGGTTGCATGAGTAGAATTGTATGACATTGTTATAAAAATGGAATTTCCGTTTCATTAGATAAAGAAACTTACATAAATACAACAATACATAGCATCAAAATTCTCATAAAGAACTTGAGAGTTCTCAATCCATCATCCCCATAATATCCCTCTAATCTCAATAGTTCCAAGCAAACAGCTAGGATCTACCTATGTCACCAAATCTACTGACATCCCATATCCACTAATCACTATCACTCTTTTAATTTCTTACAAATTAAAATATATATGCCTACAGTACACAAGCTAAGTTTTCAATTTTGATATTGTTAACTTTCTGGCCTGTTATGTTGTTAACTTTCTGGCCTGTTATGTACACTTATTGAAAAGTTAAATTCAAAATTACCATTCATGTTAAATGCATAAAAAACATATACATTACCGAGAAATACACACACACACATATATAAATTTATGTATTAAAACTTGAAATGTATTTACATACACAACATATATAAATAATGTTATTCCATAGTTCTAGGCTGCTTGGGAGGTTTAGGCTACAAGTCCTCCTTTTCTAGAGAAGATAAATTTGTACATTCTAGTCTCTTGGCTTGTCTAGAAGCTTCTGGTTCTTCAGAAGTTGCAGCAGGTGCATGTTCTGATTTTTGTTCTAATTCTTTCACTTTTGTTGTACATTTGCGCAAAATTTATCTCAATCTATCTTTATCTTGGATGTACTTCTTCATCAATTCCACATTCTTCTTATTTTTCTCTCCGTGTTCCTTTTCCTTTTGTTGAAGATGATCATTTGCATGTTTCAACTCAGACTGAACTTGAGTCAATTTTTCCTGAGTTGCTCTATCTCTGTCTCCAACTCTTTTGCCCTCAATTCTATATTATCTGGAGTATATACAATTGCTACTCGTTGAAGCATGTTGTTCTTCTGCAGAGTGGCAATTTGGGAGTTCAGATATTCTATCTCAGACTTACATCCCAAATGTTGTGATTCTCTATCCTCCAGTATTTTCAATCTGAGCTCTTTAATCTCATCATCCCTCTCGGCTAGCTTGTTTGTCAATGTTTCTTTTATGGTTGACCACGCAGAGAGATCAGCTCCAGCATTCATTGTTGCACTAGCATCCATCAAGGACTTCTCTCGAATTCTTAAGAAGGCACGATAGCTTTGTAACCCCTTTTTGACTTTTGCATGAGCTTGTATTGGATTAAAAGCTACGTCCAGTGCCTTCTCTCTATTTTGCAGGGAACTCTCATACCTTATTAAATCCTGTTGGTGTGCTGACATATCATAAATTTCACCAAAAATTAGATGCCTACTCTGCCCCTTACCAATTTCATATTCTTTTAACTTTTCAATTCCTCTAGTCTATAGTTCTACAGTAATCTTTTCAAGTTCAACTATTTTCCCTTTCAACTCTTCATCTTCCTTAGCAATTATGTTCTTCATGTTTTCCTCTTTTTTTTCTATATTCATTTATCTCAAATTGATGTTTATTGTAGTCTTCAACAAGGCTGTTTTGAAAGTCAACCTTCATTATTTCAATTATTCTGTTTAACTTATTGACTTCAGCGGTAAGTATTGATTCCTGGCCGATAACAGTCCTTAGAGGGGGGATTTCCAAAACCTCTGGTCAATGTTTCAGCTCATCTTCCAGTCTCTTTATGGTTTCTTCATCTTTCTTTTGAACAACCATATATTCTTCTTTGCATTTCTCATTTTCCTTTCTAAATTCATCCTAAATTTTTTCTAGTTCCTTATTCAAAGACTAAAGAACAGAGTCCTTGCCTGCTATTATCCTTCTCGAACTGTCCATAGTCTTCACAAGGGATCCTTGTAATCTTGCAATTTCCTGTAAATAGTGAAAATTTTTAGGAGGCTTCAAAAAATGGAATTTGGCAACTTTTTGTTTTGAAAAAAGCATTGAAAAATGACTTCTCTTTCATCTTATAAAGATTGTTGGCTGCTTGATACTGGTGCAACATCACACATGAAATTTAGAAAAGACTGTTTTGAAGAACTGAATGAAACAATAGATGGCATAGTTTACTTTGCAGATAAGTCAAGTATTAAACCAAAGGGAATGGGCACCATTCGACTGAAGATGCCCGGATTCCTTGATTTCTTGTTGAAGAACGTTCTCTATCTTCTAGAGTTGCAGAGAAGCCTGCTGTCCTTGGTGGAGATTCGACAGTAAGGGCATTCCATCCACATGTTTGATGGAATCGTTGAAATAAGAAAGTCCGTTGACAACCAAGTCATCATGACTGGATACGAAGATGGGAAGCTGCTGAAGCTCAAGGGTTCATCCGCAAGATTTCAGAACTATGCCTACCTCTCTCAGCATGGAGAAGGTAATATGTCATCTAGTTCATTGTGGCATGCAAGATTTGGTCATCTAAATTATAACAGTGTTCGTTTGTTGAGAAAGAATGGTGTATTTGGTCTGCCCACCATTCCCAAAGAGAAGAATAAATGTGATGCATGTATATTAGGGAAACATAGTAAGCTGCCATTCCATGAATCTAATTTCAGAGCAAGTAGGAAATTAGAACTAGTGCATTCTGATTTATGTGGCCCAATGCCAACTCCTTCAGCAAATGGAAATAAGTATTTTATGACATTTGTTGACGACTACTCTAGAATGTGCTGGATTTACTGTTTAAAGACAAAATCAGAAGCATTTCAAACATTCAAAGACTTTCATGCATTAATAGAAAAACAGGCACAATAAAAAATTGGTACACTTCGTACTGATAATGGGAAAGAATACACTTCAAATGATTTTGAAAATTATCTTCGCCAACATGGAATTGCACATCAGACTACAGTTCCCTACAATCCTCAACAAAATGCTGTAGCAGAGAGAATGAATAGAACCATAATGAATATGGTTCGCTCAATGATGTTTTTCAAGAATGTAAAACTAATGTTTTGGGGTGATGCAGTAAAATGTGCAGCATATTTGAGAAACAGAAGTCCCTCAAATGCTCTTGATAACAAGACTTCACATGAAATGTGGTTTGGTCATCT
>LPNX010256725.1:38638-50544 GCA_001517045.1 Pseudotsuga menziesii | reverse complement strand
CCCCCTTGCGAGCATTTCCAAGTGGTCTCTCAAACACTTTGTCTAACACTTAACCAGTTCTCTTCAAACCCTAGATCACCAAGGTGATTTCATTTTTCCTTCAAACTTGGCAACTGAGATTCCCAATGGGTATAGTTCAACAAGGTGAATCCAGAAAAACCACTTTCATCTTCTGTAGCTTCTTTCTCTCTCCTCGGCAGGTAGTTTTCTGGAGCAGTGCAAATATGGCTAAGAGGCACTTTTGGCAGATTGATATCTTCTTCCTGAAAGTCTTTTTGGTCAGGCTAATTATATGGTTGGATGCACCATACAAGTCTCTAGAGATCTACACTCTCATAATATTTTTATCATCATCCTATGAGATGTGGTGGGAATTTCCCTAAGGCTAGTTAGGCATATTTTACCAATAATTCCATACTTGGACAATTTTTGATCTTCTCCTAGCCTTGGTCTAATTTCCCTAAACCACAGTTTTGGAAGGTCCATAAATTGTTCTTCAGGGTCTCTTTGGGAAAATTGAGACCATGGTTGAGTAGAAAAAACAACAGCCTACAACATTCCCATGTGGTGTGGGCATTTTCTTCAACAAACCATTTGTGGTGGGAATCCTCTTAAGGCTACTTGGACCAATATTCCCGCACTTAGCCAATTTCCTGATTTTCACTAATTTGTCGTATTTCTCCAGAACGATGTCATAATGCAACAATGATTTCAACTTCATGCCACATCGTCATATATGTTATGTCAGGCCATGCATGCATCATCCTTAGTGCGGGCATCAACCTTAATGCGGACATCACTTAGCCCCTTTACAACACTTAGCCATTTTTGCTGTCTTTAGTATGCAAAATAAGAATTTTCTTCTATTTTGCGAGTTTGATATTTTCCTTATCTGGTCACCATAAGAAAAACCAAGAGCATGGATAGATATCCATTTCAACAATGAACAATACCATATCATTTGATGATTTTTATCATCAATGGAACACCCCCTTGCGAGCATTTCCAAGTGGTCTCTCAAACTCTTTGTCTAACACTTAACCAGTTCTCTTCAAACCCTAGGTCACCAAGGTCATTTCATTTTTCCTTCAAACTTGGAAAGTGATATTCCCAATGGGTAGAGGGCAACAAGGTGAATCCATCAAGACCACTTTCATCTTCTGGAGCTTCTTTTTCTCTCCTCGGTGGGCATTTTTATGGAGCAGTGCAAATATGGCTGAGAGGCACTTTTGGCAGATTGATATCTTTGTACTGAAAGAATTTTTGGTCAGGATAATTATATGGTTGGATGCACCATACAAGAATCTAGAGATCTACACTCTCATAATATTTTTATCATCATCCTATGGGCTGTGGTTGGCATTTTCCTAAGGCCAGTTAGGTAGATTTTAACAATAATTCCATACTTGGACAATTTTTTATCTTTTCCTAGTCTTGGTCTAATTTCCCTAAACAATAGTTTTTGCAGTGTTTACATGTTTTTGCAGGTCTAATTTCCCTAAACCACAGTTTTTTCATGTTGGGTGTGTATTTGAGTAAAGCAATCCAAAATTGACTTGCTTTAGTAAAATCCATGCACATGCCTAATTTCATTTTCCCATACCTCAACCTGTCATACATGTGATGAATGTATTGAGTGTAAAATATGTCATATAATCGTATAAACCTGTAAATGGTAGTTTTCACTTTTCCCTACCTGTTATATTCTGAACTTTCAACCGAGTGTCAAATACGTCACTTAACAAACCATTGAATTCTATGATTCAATGAACCTGAATCGAGTCAGATTCTGACGGCATTGAGAATGATTGCATTACCCAGACGTGAACTCAACATTTCATCGTGATTAACCTTTTTTCCCCACCTTTCAATTATTCTAAGGGCCAACATAGTACACATATCCAGATTTGGCCTGATCCCATGGATTCCTTCCTCTGCAGTCAATTACCAATCATGTTGCTTCTTATGTAAGATTGATAAATAGGGGCCACTATTATCAGTAGGCTATGCAGTATTCAATCCATTCTCTATGTTCATTAATTTTTGTCTAGTATGGCTGCAGATGTGCGCAAATTTGAGTTCACTAATAGTATGAGTGAAATGGGTAGAATTAGAAGGAATTGGAGATAGTCTCATCCAGGTTCGATGGCTTTCATTGGAAGTTCCATTCCATCTTATTGTTTTTATGTCCATTTGACATTCCTTTCCCTTCACTCAGTGAATTATTTCCTGCACTGAGTCAGCACCCTGTCCTTCTTCAACAACCCAAGCATTCCCTCTCGGTGGCATAGCAGGATTGATTTCTTCAATTCCAGCTTTTAATTTGTCCACATCAAATGGGTATTGCATGTTGTTGTCCACTGAGCCATATTTTTCTATTGCATTTCTCTCTTCCTTACTATTTTGTTCTTTCATTGGTATTTCCCTTTTCTCCTTAGATACCTCTCATGCACTGTGCATCTCTGTTATAATTCTTCTCTACTCGCATCTCCCATCCAAATAATTGGAATGCAACTTCCTCTTCTACTCCCTTTCTACCCCTAGTGTTGAAACATGTCCACTTCATCACTGTTTCCCCCCTGTGTTGCACTGTCATGTTTTCCTTCTTCCATAGTAGTTGGTATCTTCGTTTGAAGCGAGGAAAGTACAACAGAGGATGGGTTGGCTTGTGGGTGAATCGACATTTTAGTTTCACTCAAATGAAATCCACTTGTAACATGGTAAATCCAACCCTTGAGGTCTATAAATAGAATTTAATAGGTAGTAGGGACAGTTATTATTGAAGGAGTTGTTTGATGTTACTTATTCAACTGTAAACTATCCCTCTGCTCTGTAATGAAAGAATAATATAACAAAAAATGCTCTTGGGCCCCTTTTAAAACTTTCTTGAGTATCGTTCTGGTTATATTTTTGCATTATCTCTATTTTTTTCCTCGGAATGTATTATATATGTTATGTTCTCATTTCTTAATTTCTGCAAGGAACGATGATGATTTATATTATAATAAAAAAGAAACAGACGATACAAACTTGTAGAGCCATGAGATTGGTTCCCAAACTATGATGCTCGTCAACAAGAAACCACCATTTACAGTTGTTCTGTTCTCATTTCAAGTGTTGGATGCATTCTTATTTCACAATAGAAGTTTAATTTATGTCGGAAATTAAAACTATACTAGTCTAATTAGGTTTTTGTATTCAAACTTCCAAATTTCATACCTACAGTGTACTTCGATTGGAATTGGTGTGAATTTTTAGTTTTGGCCATGAAAGATTGGAAAATACTATCAATTGTTGTTTTGGATGAATTAGATTTTACTGTAGATCTTACAATTTACAGAAATTAGTACACGAGTTTGTAGAAAAGGTTGGTATGTCTATGTTATAGTGCAATTTATTGAATATAGCATGAAATGATGATCTGTCAATTCATTTGTAGAATATATTTCAAGAATATTTCATATGTCAGTTCATTTGTAAAACATATTTCAAGAATATTTCATATGTCAATTCATTTGTAGAATATATTACGAAGAATATATTTCATAATTTGTAGTTTCATACACACTTCTCAGTATGAGTTGCACGTTAAACTCTCTTAGATATAGGAAAAATGCGCATATTGATTACACATTACACTTGTAATAAACATTAGAAACACATTAACTATATCAAAATATATGCATTGCCAATAAATACTGACAATTTATATTACAACAATATTAGTATGTACATAGACATCAAATGTACACCATATTATTTTAGAAATCTAGGTTGCTTGGAAGTTGGGAGTTTTTTGCAATTCCTCCTTTTTAGAATACGAAAATTCACTATAGCTTCTCTTTCCTTTTCCAGAACCCTCCAGTTCTACAGAAGCTTCATCGGCCATATGTTTTAATTGTTTTTCTTACTCTTTCACTTTGTTTGCAAGATTTATCACTTTTGTATGCAATCTATCTTTTTCTTCTAGGCATTTCTTCAACATCTCTACATTATTATTTTTCTGATTTGAGTGCTCATCTTCCTTTCTTTTAAGATCATCATCTATCCACTTCAGGTCAAATTGAGCTACACTTAATTTTCTCTTGACCTATTGTACCTCCTTCTCGAGCTCTTGTGCCCTCAAATCGCTATTAGATGGAGTATACAAAATTGCTTCTGCCACAAGTTTATTCTGGAAAGCTTTAATTCGGGATTTCAAATCTTGTATCTCACTATCACATCCCAAATGCAGTACTTTTCCTTTCTTCAATAGTGTTTGGTGAAGGTCTCTAATTTCACCCTCCTTCTCCTCTATCTTCTTTTTCAATGTTGGATTTGATGAGCCAAATGTAAAATCTACAACATTATATGTTGAAGCAGCTTCATTCAAGGTCTTCTCTTGTTGTTGCAAGGACTTCTGAAACTGGAGTAAGCTCTCCATAGTTACATCACCTAGTTTTGTACTGCCAAAACGTTTTGGTGTGATAGCCTTTTTACCATCCACTTTGGATTCTTTTGTTGTGCTGACCTTTTTACCCTTGACTGTTGATTCTTCTACTGTGCAGACCTATTTATCCTTGACTGTTGATTCTTCTGGTGTGCAGACTTGTTTACCCTTGACTGGTTATTTTTTGGTGTGCAAACCTGTTTACCCTTGACTTTTGATTCTTCTGGTGTGCATACCTATTTACCCTTGACTGTTGATTATTCTGGTGTGCATACTTGTTTACCCTTGACTGTTGATTTTTTTCCTCTTCCATCACTTTTAGCCTCGAGAGTTGCTGAAATCCTTTCAATTCTCTTTTTTTGTAGCAACTCATTTTTGTTTTTAATTGTTTTATTCAATTTTTCCAATCTTGCTTGATATTCTGCAGTCTCATTTTGTTGTTTAATGATCATTTCTCTCAATGCCATTTGAAACTCAACCTTCAAACCTACAATAAATGTTTCTTTTTGCTTCAATTATTGTTGAAGTTCTTCTTCCTTGCTTAATACAGTCTTCAGTCATGGCATGTTCAAAACTTCAGGCTTGTTTTTCAGCTCATTTTCAAGTCTCCCTATAGTTTCTTCATATTTTTTCTTTTGAGCCTGATATATGTCTTTCAGTCTATCAAGTTTAGAAATCGATTTTGCTAGAACTATGGTCTTCATCACTCGTTGGTGAACGGTCCATATCATTGTTCACAAATTCCTCCCATTGATCTGTATTTTCATTTCAATGCATTCCAACCAAAGTTGTGACAACAACATCTTCTTCAAGGTAAAGTGAAGGAATGTCATTTCCCACAGGTTCCATATTGTCCTCTAAAGGTTGGTTGATCTTCTTTTTTCGGTTGAGTCACCCGTAGAAGAAGCAGAGTATGACTGATATCTCTAGTTTTGGATATGGTTGATAAAGAAATACGGGCTCAATCCACACTCAATCAATCACCAATAACCTTGTCACAACTATAGAAAATGTGCCGAAAATGAATGAGTTGACCTGCGCATTGAAAGATGGCATTGGTTTGGTGGGTGTGAAAATATAGCCATATATCATCAATATAGAGACGAAAGTTCCTCTAAAATTGAAAACGTCGATATTTCCACGGTTTTTCATCCATGATAAAAAAAATGAAGTATTAATCCATGAATGTTCAAAACGTGGAAATATTTCATGGAAAAATCCGACCAAATGTATTAGTGCAAGGCTTTCATTTCAATGGATAAAGGGGAAAGCGCGGTGCTAAGCATTTTTGTGAAAGATTTACAAATGGTATGAGTTTCCACTCCAAGTGCTGGGATTAAGGGCAAATAGGTATGTTAAGAGTCTTATCACATGATGGTGACAAGATTTTGGTATAATAGGAGGGATGAAGTGTTCTTATCTATGATAAATATGGCTGAGGACATGCCATATGGATCAAAAAATAAAATTCCTTATTCATCCATTGATTTGGGTGGATAGATCTAAATTATCTTCAACCTTTAATGCTATTTCTCACTTTCAATCTATCAGTTTTTACCTTGATCTGGTCTTTTTATGACTTGATCTGTCGTTCTCCTCTATGTTTTGGATCTATTCAGAAAACTGCACATGTCCTGTTGGTGAGGAGCGGTGCCACCGCCTGAGTCTAGTTAGCCATACGCGGTGCCATCACCTGAATCTACTGAGCAAGAAGCGGCTTTGCCTCAAAACCATCTGTCAGCAACTTCATCTGCGCGGTGCTAGGTAGGCCCTATTCCAGACTTTGTATTTTGATTTTTGTGTGTTTTTGGATTACTTTTTAATGAAAATGAAGTGTATTTTTGAAAAAAAATGCTCCCTCAAGGTCGGGAGCGGCCATGAATTGTATATTCTACAGTCACTTTGATTGTTGTATTCTTTCTGCATTCAAAGAGAGTTTATGTTTCTTGCATTGGAGTTTACATTATTTTCTTTGCTTGAAACCTCTTGCTCTTTTCTGTAGATATTATTCATTGGAATTGGAAATATACATTTCATTTTCATGTGTATGCTTTGGTTTGTTTTGGACTTGGAATGCATGAGTGATCCATGTTGTTTTGAGTCTTTCTTTGCTTGGGGTGATTCTTATTTCCTTTTGCATGCTGATTTTTTCAGTGCTTGGTAGGAAAGATCGGTTCTTCGTTTCCTGGTCTATTTCAAAGAGAAGTTTTAGTTTTCTCTCTCTTTTGCTTTATTTGCAATTTTGTTGAATGATTTTATTCTTGTTTTGTGCATGATTGTTTGAAATTCTAGATCTTACTTTCATTGAGAAGAAACATCTATTTTCAACTTTGCGTGCATTAGAGTTAGATTTGTTTGGAAACGTTAGTGAAATCATCTTTCCATTAAGTTTTTATGCATCTTTTTCAAGCATGAAAAGATAGGAAAAATTTTTGGTTTATTTTTCTTTGATGTTCTCTAGATCTCTTTTTTATTTGCTTTGAAGATTGTTTGGGGTGCATTGATATTTCACTTTTCATTTGGAAAGGTAGAATTGCATTTGCATTTGGGTGTGCATTTTTGGGAAGAAAAGTAAATCTCTCTCCCTCTCTTAGGTAGAATTTCATTGAAGAGGAAAACTTGCATTATCATATAGATCAGTGTGCATCTTCTTTAAATCAAAGTTTTCACTCCATGGTTCCACCTAAATGCACAAGATAAAATTAACGGTAGTACTAGGTTAAAACTTTTAGCAATTTGAGTGATAAGTTAGAGACGTGTTCAGACGTCATTAAGTGTAGGATCTGTCATTACTTGTCCACATTACATCTCGGGACTCGTGAGGTTCTTCCATGTACCGTCGGTATATCGAACGACCTTTCACATACCCTTGAGGTATATAGAAAGGTACTTCACGTACTCGACTGTATATAGGAAGGCCCCTTGTGAACGGTTATGCATTAGACAACACTACTACTGATTTGAGCTCCCACGTACCTTACATATATTGAGAGACCCTTTTAGGAATCCTCAAACCATCTGAGTTATCCTTTTGGCCTGTCCTGTGAGGTTCTTGACTCTTATCCACTCCTTTCACATGTTTGCTTATTGCTTTTAGTTTGAGTAGTACTTGCTGGTGTGTGGTAGTTAGGGGGTTATTAGAGAGTTTAGAGATGGCATCCCAATCTGGGACTACTACTCAAGAGGTCCCTTTCCAAGGTGTACCTTTTATTCAACAGGGATGTCCTTTATCTTGTTTTATTTTCCTTCTTGTGGCATATGAACTGAGCAGGTTAATACTTAATGCAAAATGGGAAGGAAAAATTGAAGGAGTAAAGGTGTCAAGGTCAGAAGAAATTACACACACTTTGTTTGTGGACGATGTACTACTGTTTGGAATAGGAATAAAGGAAAACTTAAGGGAATATACCTCCTTAATAGACAAGTACAAGAAGGCCACAAGAATGTTGATTAACATAGAAAAAACAATTCTGGCTCACAACGAATTTAGAGAAGAGCTAGCTCAACAATACAGGGAGATAGTTCCCTATCCAACAAACCCTATTTTTGTAGGATTTAAGTATCTAGGTTTTTCTCTAAAACATAATAGCTATGATTTCTAAGATCGGGGTTGGTTATTCAAAAAGGTAGAAGTTAGAGTCTCAGCATGGACTAAACGGTTTTTATCCAGAGGGGGAAGATTGGTCCTAATAAAGGCAGTATTACAGAGTATCCCAGTATATTGGGCTTCCATAGCATATATACCCAAGGGTATTCTAATGAAAAAAAGGAAAAAAGTGTGTTTTCTTCTTATGGAAAACAAGCAAACAAAGTTAGGGAATCCCATTGGCCAAATGGACAACCATTGATCTACCAAAGGAACTGGGAGGATGGGGAATCAAGAACCCAATGCTTTTTTGCAGAGCTCTGGTAGCCAAATTGTTGTGGAGACTTATGCAAAATATAGACACCCATTGGGGGAGGGTTTTATGTTCCGAATATTTTCTAGACATCACCTTGGTAGATTGGTTTAGGAACCCTAACAAGTCCTTCAAAAATGGGTCTGTTGGATGGAAACCCATGGTATTGGCCTTTCCACTCATAAGTAACTAGACAACATGGAAAATAGAGAATGGAAGGAGTGTCAGGTTAGTGGAGGACCCTTGGGCAGGAGAATGGGAGGACTACAAGCTTCCTATCTCAGTTATAACTCAGTTAAGGGAACAAAGATGTTTCAAAATTGCTGATGTGCAATTCCAACAACCCTTGACTCTAGGAATAACAAGATGGAAAAATGCCCAATATATGAGATTGGAAGGAGAAGATGTTGTGAGATGGAACATGTATGTAAACATGTTGGAGACAAAATTTTCCTTCCTAGACAAAGATGACCAGGATAAATTAATTTGGATCGGGAATGCTATAAATGGAGACTACACAACAAAAAAGGGATATGAAGCGGAAATCATGGATCAGTTCAACGGTGAAAAATCCTGGTGGTGGGGAGAATTATGGGTCTTAAATAGTCCTCTAAAAACCATATTTACTTTTTGGTTGGAAATAAATAATAAACTTTGACATAGGAAAATATGAGGAAAAGGGGTTTTCAAGACCTAGGTATGTGCATTTTGTGCAAATCAGGGGAATAACTTACCTCACTTTTTTATGGTTCTTGTCCCTATGCAGACCAGGTTTGGATCAATTCATCCAGGGCCCTCTCTCAAGTCGGGATGAACAATATTGAAGAGACTTAGGATCAAAGAATGCAAGCATGGTGGAATAACCCAGGGGTATATAATTTTGCTTCCTTTCCTGCTCTCTATGTATATACCATATGGGAGGAACGCAATAGAGTGATTTAAAAAATATTTGGACCCCATCTAACATCTCATCATCCCTGTTGGTGTAGAAGGCCCAAGAACACAGATCCTCCATGAAACAAAGAAAAACGCAAGTTGTCGCTACACCAGAATTGGAACAAAGCCACCCTTGGGCCTTCTTTGATGGTGCCAGCCAGGCAGAACCACCCATAGCTGGTGTTGGAGGAGTTATTTATTTAACTGAGACAAACAAGATCACCTTCAAACTTGGACTAGGAAAGGTTACAAATAGTAAAGCAAAGCTCTCAGCACTTTGGACAACCTTGAATCTAGCAAAGGATAAACAAATTTCAAGATTGCACATCTATGGAGATTCAGAATCAATTATTGATTGGGAAATTGGTAAAAATAACATCAGAGCACCGCATTTGCACAACCTCCTAAAGTCAATTCATGCACTTAAACCAACCTTTGAAGTAGTTTCCTTCAAACACATATACAGAGAGAAAAATTCAGTAGCAGATACCCTGTCAAATTTAGCCTTAGCCATTCAGCTTAGAATAATAGAAGGAGAGGTCTCCATTGATGGAGAAGTCTCTTTGTTCTACACCCCAATTTGACAGGAAAAATGGCAACCCAATTTTGTAACAGCATACAAGGTTTTGGAAAGGATGTATCCACACACAAAAGGATGAAATGAGTGGTGACTACATAAACAAGGCTCAAGCATATCCATCAGACTAAACGTTGCGGAAGAACATTTAGCATCAATTTTGAGAAGAAATGTACAAGAAAAAAAATTATTTGTTTTTTTTATGATGTAACTAAATTGTGATTAGTGAGAAAAGGAAGGTTGCTTAGGCGGAACAATGATGTAAGCTCTTTTGAGCAAGACAATGATGTAAGCTCTCATGAGCAGTTTAAGTTATTCTATGAATAAAGGATTTTTTCTTCTTCAGAAATGTGTGTGTGTGTGTACATTCCTTTTACATTTGGAAATCTAACTTATAATGTTTTTGAAGGGATTTATATCATGACTTTTCATAAAGTCATTTCCTTTTATTAATTATATTTATTATTAGTAGTAAATATATATATATATATATATATATATAGTTGGTTAGTTAGTTAGTTAGTTTGTTTGTTTGTGAGTGAGTTAGTTAGTTTGATTTTCATTTTTTTTAACATAAATGAGAAGAGGCATTTTTATATTAAAAGAAAAGAATACATTTGCCCATAGGGTTCAAAAAGAAACAAGATAAAAAGGTTTGACCATCAAAAACCTTAAAATCCAATTATGAGAAATGCTTAGATTTAAACATAGCATTACAAAACTTTCAAAAAAACATGCTATTCCCCCTATAGAGTAAAGCCTAATATACTGGCCGCATAGTAGTAGATAGAAAAAAATTATAAAAAAAAAACAGAGAAGAAGAGAATCATGTCTGCACCAGATTTACATCCTCAGCTGGTTGAATTGCGGAAACCTTGCCCATAGGAGAAGCCTCAGTTTTTTCACGAGAAGGACCACTATTTCCTCTTCTGAGCGAGCTAATTTTAGATTGCATTTCTTATAGAATCTCTTTAAGATGGGAATAACAAGCTTCATTTCTCTCATTTGCGAGCATCCTTTGTTCTTGGTGTACCCGCCTCAGTTCAACAATGGCAGTATGCAGCTCCACCAACTTACCTCATGTCACCCTTTTCATTTTCAGCAGGTTGCGACGAATGTCCTCAACTTATCCCACTTGCACACGATAACCACTCTCCAAGTCATCCAAATGGGTGTCCATGCATGAAATATCTAGAGAAGTTCTTTTGTTCTCTTCTAGAACAGCCTTTGAAACCTCATACACACAACGGAGCATTTTCTTATAATCAGCTATTCCAATCTTCAAGTCTTGAACCCGATTCTAAATTTGTTCCATCCTTTCCTCTTCAGTGCGCATGGAATCAACATAGAGCTTTTCCATGGCTCGAATGTCTCTCACACACAAGGAATTCCACCAAGCAACAAACCCAAAACCTTTTCTATTATTATCGGCATGTATATAACCATCCGGATCTTGAGGACCATTTATATCAACTGCTCCCAAGCCATACGGGAAATGCTCCATCGCAAAATATTGAATGAGTTCATAAGTAAACTTTCCCAAGGAATAAATAGAAAGGACATGAGAATACAACTAAGCTAAGACAAATTAAGACCACACTCATCTGCCTCCATTTCAAACCACCTATCCCATGTTCCAATATAAATGCCACTGTTGAAATGGATGTTTTGTCCCATCGCACTAAGGCCCAAGTGAGCGTCTTCATATAATCCCAAAGAGGGGGAGAGGGACCCTTAAAATTTAAAATTTAAAGTAATTCACCCATTTCACTATAGGAATGAGGAAGTCACCAACCAATAGGTACCCTTGGCCAAGTTTAGCACCAAGATTTGCTTGTCTATCAGCTAAATAGTTGTTATGCTGCTTGATATGGTGGATTTGAACTTTATATATGTCTTTAATGAAGGATATGATTCTCTTTTGAACTTTCCCTACCTCTTTCCTCCTCCTAGTCAGGATTCTTTGCATGAATTGTAGAACAATCCAAGAATTCCTGAAGACTTGAAAGTCATAAATGTTAAGGTCTTACATAAGTTCAATGCCTTTCATTAATGCTACCACTCA
>LPNX010256725.1:10251-37550 GCA_001517045.1 Pseudotsuga menziesii | reverse complement strand
TATATATATATATATATATTGTTTTTTCATTCATTGATGCATAACACAATAATTGCATGGAGAGTAGCGAGGTGGTCTACAACCTAGTAGGGGAAGATTTTGTCATGTATCTCAATGTTACATAATATTACCAAAAATAAAACTAGTTAAAAAAATTCATGTCGGCTCATAAAATAAAAAATTAAAACCAAATGAAAAGTAATTATAAAAATCTATGTTGGCTCATAAAATAAGAAATAAAAAATTAAAACCAACATAGATCCATCTTAAACCTGGATTTATCAAGCACCGAATGGGATAAAATTTATGAGGCGAAATTTTTTTGAATGTGTAAAAAAATTAAGATAGAAAACATTTACACCTCAAGAAATTGGATCTCTCTCTGTGCTTGATAAATCAGTATTTAATATAACTCTATGCTAGGAAATAGAAGAACTATACGTAATCGTGTATTGTTTAATACCTCTCTTGCATTTGTTAAAATCATGTGACTCTTTTGCTTCTTTTTCTTAACATTTTCCTAGTTGATTCTCTAGGATATTGCAATAAAGGCTTTCTAATTAAAATAGGAATGTGATCCTCCACAAAGTTAAAATAATGAAGTGTGTTGAGTGCAAATGGGATTTTAATACTTGATTTGAACATTGTAGATCACGACCTTGATAATAAAACTCAACATTTAATTTTTCCCCCAAAACATAAATATTAACTCATCAAAGTTATTTCAATTAATTCCTTTTTCACCTTTTCTAATAATAAATGTGAAATATAAATCTTAAATACATTTTAACAATATCTTTACACAATTTTGATAACAAATGTTTATCAACACTATCTCTTGTAGGTTGAGTAGTTAAGGTAGTAGGCTAAAACTATCTTTATCCAAAATCAAAACCTATAACCATATATACATGACACCTACAAAATATCAAAATTTTCACACAATTATATATATTTTAAGCAAAAAATTATAAAAACAAAATAATTATGAATTAAATTAATAAATAAAAACAACTATATTAAATAATTATGAATTAATTAATAAATAAATAAATCTTAATAGGTGGAGTTTATGGGATCTCTTGGCCCGCTCTTAGCTTTTGAGAAAAATAAGCATTTAATTTTTTAAGAGTAAATCCTTAAATATTAAAGTAAATCCATAAGATATTTAAGGGAAAATTACAAAGTCCGAATTAAGGAAGCAGGATCCTCGTATGTCTACCATGGACAAAGGGATGGGATGGTGGCAATGTGCTCTCGAGGCTTGAGCTTCCTCCCACGCTAGTGGATGTTGTTTATCCATCTCTTAAAAACTCCACAAATTCATGGGAAGATATATAGAGAATCCTACAATAATTTAAGATATTTTAGTTCTCCCTTCTGTAATTGGGTTCAATATTTGATGCACATGTTTCATGTTTCCCAAAATGTATGCCCCCTAAATTGTATTTCATTTTTAAAAACAAAGATTGTTGTATATATATATAAAACAAATAAAACAAAGAGGTTTGTTATAGAGGTTTAACTAAACAAGTAAACTATTATAGAGGTTTGTTTAGTTAAACAAATAAAACAAAGATTTATATTTATATATATATGCTTTATTTGGTTATATATATAAAAAAGATTGTTTTATATATATATAAAACAAATAAAACAAAGAGGTTTGTTATAGAGGTTTAACTAAACAAGTAAACTATTATAGAGGTTTGTTTAGTTAAACAAATAAAACAAAGATTTATATTTATATATATATGCTTTATTTGGTTATATATATATATATATGATTGTTTACTTTCTTTAATTTATGTTATTTTTATCTTTATAAGTTTTTGAGTTTTCATGTGATATTTATGGATGGGTGGAGTGTCCACTCGAAATGTCAATTCTGACATAGTTGTTTTCATAAATTAACTCAACTAAAGTTAGCATTGTTGCTTAAGATGGTTGCGTGACCGCATGTCATTAAGTGTGACATGATGTCTCACATCCTCATGTTTTGATCGGTGATGGATGCTCAATATTCAAATTGTTAAGGAATATGTTAGCATTGGTGCTTAAGAGGGTTGGGTGATTACATGTCATTAAGTGTGACATGATGTCTCATGCCCTCATGTTTTGATGGGTGATGGATGTTCAATATTCAAATTGTTAAGCAAAGGAAATATTCCTTATTATAGTTTCCATTAAAATAGTGAAAGTAACATGGTTTGGCCTTATAGCACACTTAAGAAATATCATAAATTTGACAATTAATCTCATGAGATGTGCATAAGCGAGGGGTTGTCCTTGTCTTATGGTTGGGTACTAATACAACATTAGTTTCTTCCACCTTAGATAATTTAAGCTCCCAACCTTCATTATCTCACATGGGCTAGGCTCCTTGGTAGGCTTCTTATAACAACAAGCATTCGTTATAACAATGGTGTTCCCTCTCACTAACAATGCAATTAGTTTTATATCATGGTCTATCAAATAATTATGATCACGAGGAACAAGCTAAAAAAGTTGGAGAATTGATATCCAATTCACTTGTCACATTACAAGGAGCACCTCCCCTTGAATACTTAAACAATTTTAAAAGTTCCTTCTTTGGTTTGATCAATTATCTCGGAAAGCAACATGAGTTGTTATCCAAGTACTATTTAAGAATTTTGATGGAAATGATGTGAAGACTTGGTCAACACAATTGAAACAATATTTTATTTTAGAACAATTTCCATTGAATAGGAGAGTCCCTTGGCTACCCTAAATCTTAATGCTTAACCATTTCAATGATGGTAGAAGTGGAAAATAAAAAGATAAATTAGCTTGCAATAAAATTTTCAAGGAACTCAGAACCCAATATAATCATGTGTGGAAAAATTAGTACTTCATTCAATGCATTGAAATACAACAAATAGGAATTTTCCAAGACTACACATTCCAATACGAAAGGCTAGCTACTCATGTGGCAGGTCTTACTGCTAACAAGATTCTTGAGCATTATATTGGTGGGATTCACAATGACATCCAACTTGAGGTTTAAATGCATCAATAAAAAAAATATCCATGGAAATGAAATCAAGTTGGCATGATAGATTGAGTTTAATTTTCCTATCATCCATCATTATCCATACTCTACTAGTGATAAAGGTATCACTTCCATGCTCTCTATAACTTCTACCATCAATATTACTCCTAAAGAGGTATAAGAATGATATGCTATGCATATTTTCTTTTAGTGTGATAATAAGTGGTCTCAAGGGCATAAATGCACTATGTATAGCCTCTTTGTTCTTGAATTTCACCAAGATCGGGAATAGGAATAGGTAGATGATGTAAAGGTTCTCATGGAAACAATTATAGAAATAATATTAATTCAACTAGAGGTTCCCAAAGTCCCCATGCTTGGACTCATTGGTGTCACCACCCCATAAGCAAATTTATGACTTGAAGGATACATCATGAAGCAGAGATTGATGGTTCTCAACTATTTAAGAATTACCCACAACTTCAATGATAATAAGTTAGCTTCATAATTTTTTTGAACAGAAACGATAAAATTTGTATAGTAAAAAGGGTTGTGCATAGCCATCCAGTACATAGCAATTAAAAGACTGGGAAAATAAATATGAGAAATAAGGTCAACATAAGCTACCATCTGAGTTGGTATCCCACTAAAGCTGGCAAGAGAGATTATGCTATTCACCGTTGCTAAAGAAGAGTATATACAGACAAACTGCTATGCAAAATTATAGAAAAGAACATAGAAAGAGCAGTAAGGATTACTTTGGTTTTCCTGGAAACCCCACCGGATGGCTGATTGAAATGTATTCCATTGGTTAAGTTGCTTCACTGGGGTAGTCTTAACAATGGCTTCATTGATTCATCTGGGCAAGCTTCAACACTTCTTCCTTGATAATATCCACCGTTCCCATCAGCTCTTTAAGATCTCTGTCATGGTCATCTATGCGGGAATTGTGACAAATTATCTAATTGGAGAAAAACCTAATCTCAGAAATCAAATTCTTTACATAAGAATCCATGTTCCTATTTTCCTCGACACCAACTGCTACAAAGTCTGAAAGCCTGTAGATATGTTTCTTGAGGTCGTCCTGACCTGCCTTGAGAGTAGAGTATCCGGATCCTTGACCTTTGTTTTCCATTGTTAGAGATAGAAACAAAGTTGAAAGAATCGAGGTCAAACCTTGGAGAGCGGTAATCTTGGAGGGAAACGTAGTTGCAATAGAATATGCGACAACAATGGGCGTAGTGCTTTCAGCAGCAAAACCTTCGAAAATGGGCATAATGCTATCACCAATGAAGCATTCGACAATGGGACTAAAGCATTCAATATCAAAACCTTCGCAAGGATGCCCAGAGCCTTCGTCAAAAAGACCCGATAACAAATGAGGCATAAGGGAGGAAGCATCCAAGGGAAAACAATAATCCATGGCACATGTGTGACCAGACAGGGAGAATTTGGCTTGCATAAAGATGGAGGATAGGTAATTAAGGCATGATAGTGGAGGAGGGCACACGTAGACTAAGAAGCCAGTAAGATGGACAGGGGAAGGCACACGGAATGAGGCAACGTGACCCATCGAGGGGGGATAGGGTGAGTGCATGGTGAGGGGAGGAAGTTAGCTTAGGGAATGAACTTGTGACTAAACCTTTGTAATTATAAACCATGGATCCTTGACGTAAGGATGCCTCTTTGTTGGACAAGCAATTAGCTGGAGCATTGCTTGATCTGAGAATGTGATGATAGGTGTTGTGAGGGGGAATATTTAGGAGGGATATTCGATTGAAGAATTGTTTGCAATTGATGGATCCTACGGAGTATCCCGAGAACATATTTAGGATAACTTGACGAGAGTCCCCAAAGACGAAAATATTCAAAATGGATTCTCAATCTATCATTTCTAGGCCATGAAGGAGCCCCAACCATTTTGCCTCATTATTTTTCTTGGTTCCAAGGCCCCAAAAGAAAGCCTTCACATATTTTCCTACATGGTAAAAACTAACCCCTCCTGCACCTGCCTCCCTAGGGTTGCCTCTTGAGGAACCATCAAATAATAGAGAATGAGCTTGCTACTCTTTTCTCCATTGGGAAAAGTCATCAGGTTTTTTCCTGATTTCCCAGGATTGGAAGACCTGGGAAGGTTTGGACTGAGGGGAGCTCTAAGGGAGAAAGATTCTGCACCATTCTGATTCCTTAATTGAGAGATCCTCTAAGGAAGGATAATCAATCCTTTTGAAGCCAACCATTCATAGGTCATGCTAATTTCCTTCGAAGCGATTTGATTGGGGGTTACTTTCTTTCCTTCGAAGATAATTCTGTTCCAAGGCAACCAAAGTTGCCAACTGATATTTTTTGGGAATGGTTTTCCAAATTCTCTGCAAGATGGGCTTTTCTGAAGCACTCCAGGGAACAGGGGAGTCCAGGAGACAAGAATGTTCCTAAGCTGTTCAGGAGGAAATAACCATGAGCATAGGTCATACATGATATTTCTCCATACTTGAATAGAGAAGCTGCACTGAAGAAAAATATGAGAGGTGTTTTATGAATGTGAGTTGCATATAACTCATTTGGAAGGCCTTTCAATTAGTCTCTTAGTAATGTTGTCTGCAGTGAGGATTTTTTTGTGCATTAAAATCCAAAAGAAGAAATTGTCTTTGGGAATGCAATTAGAGTTCCAGACCTTTTTCCAAAATATTTCTAAAGGTTGGATGGTGTTGGATTCGAAAATCCGATATCCTTCTTTGACTGTGTAGGAGCCCTTGTGGCCCCAACCAATGGTGTCCTTGGAACATTGATGAATCGGAGCTTTCCCATGCAAAATAGAGAGGAATTGAACAAGAGCCAAACTAAGATGATGATGGGAATTGAGAGCTTTCCAACTCTCCCAAGTCCTGGAGTAGCCCTAATTAGAGATGTCAAAGAGCGTAAGGAGGTCGTTTTCATTGGTCCACCTAGAGAATTATTCTATAAAATGTATGGAGGATAATGGTGGGTGCCCAAGAATTCTTTCCATTTATATATTAATCCTTTTTCCATTGCCAGGAATCTAGTAGATATCATCTTTGAAGATATTGATAGAGATTTTGCAGAGGTGTCAGATGGAGGTTCCTTTTCCTTCCCAATTTCTATCCTGAAATTTGGATCTTGGCTTCTTGATATATTTCTTTCGGATGACCTCTTTCCACCAGTCCTTGCCCCCCATTTCCATCCTCCATACTAGTTTGGCCCCTAGGGATTTGTTCATTTGCTCTAAATCTCTCATTCCTAGTCCCCCTTTATTTTTTGGAAACTTTAACTATGCTTCAATTCACCAGGTGGTACTTTTTATTTTGGGCTTTCCCTCCCTGCCATAGGAATTTCATGATTTCCAAGTTGATATTGTTCATGACAATATTTAGAGCTAAGATCATTGAGCTAGAGTAGATTCTGTCGAAAGAAAAAAATGAGTGAATCAGAGTGGATTCCCATCTAAATTTAGCCATCTAAAACCCCAAAAGTGGATTTTTTTCTTGATTTTTTGGATAATAGGTCCTCACATCGATGAGCAGGTGGAGTTTTTAGATATGGGGATACTTGTGTATTTGAAGTGAGTCCAGTCATAGTTTACTTTTATCTTCAATATATGGGTTATATCTCTGAGGATTTTGGCATTGCATTTCCAACCGTATAACAAAAATTTGTCAAGGTTTTCCTTTCTTCCATAGGTATGGAGGAAAAGATCAAGTGAGAGATTGAAGTTTCTGGTGATATGAAGGGAAGCACTTCCCAGGAGGATTGTGTCATCGGCAAAGAGATGATGGTTGATGGGATGGGCTCCCCTTGAGAAAGAAAGGCTGAGAATAGTTCCTTCCAATTGGGACCTATGAATTCTTTTGCTCAAGGAGTCAACTACAATGATATATAGGAAGGGGGATAAGGGACAACCTTTCCTAGTCCCACATTTGGATTTGAAGAATCCAAAAGGTCTTCCATTGATAAGGGGGGAAATCCAGGGGGAGATGATTTAGGACTAGATTTTCTTGATGAAGAAGTGGGAGAAACCATATTTTTCCATGATAAAAAAAGATGAATTCATGCCTTAAACGATCGAAGGAGTTAGCAAGATCAAGTTTTATAGCCATACCTGCTTCACACCTTTTTAGGATGGAGTGAGTAGCCTCTTGAAAAAGGAGGATATTGTCGTTGATGTACCGACCTACAATGAAGTTTTCTTGGTTAGGGATGATAGATTTAAGCCCAAGGGAAATAATTTTGGCAAATATTTTATGGGAGGCATTACAGAGGGAGATGGGGCGGAAACTGTAATGAGGATTTCTCCCCTGTTACGTGCAAAAGCACCAGCCTTATATCAATGTGATCGTAGGGATGAGTTCATGGAAAATACAAAAGCAAACTATATTAGTAACACAAAGAAAATATTTTTAATTTTTTTTGAATATACAACGACTAAACTAAACAAATACAAACAAACAAAAGTATACCTCCTTTCTTGTAAAGTGGGCCACTGTGGCCATCCTCGGAAGTGGTCTGCCTCTCCACAGGTTGGTTCTCCAATGGTCTCGAGGTGGGTACGGAGAATGTATCAACATAAAATGTGGGAATGGTATGGATACATGATGATGGCAAATGATTATGTGAATATCTGAGAGCAAGGGTGTCCCAACATACTCACAAAATGAAAAATGAGAAAAAGCTATTTTGGGAGAGCCCTTCACAATGTATTTATAGTATGGTTTTAGGGTTTTTTGACCCAATGTGGTTACCCATGGTATTTTCTTGTGGTTTTCTGGCCATTTCTCTTTTTTTATGGTTTTTGAACCCTTTTTAGGGTTTTTGACACTTTTTTAGGGTTTTGACCCTTTTTTGGGGAAAGTGAGGGTAAACCATAGTAAATAATAATGTTTTGGACCATATTTTGTGGAAATACAGTTGTGAAGGTTAAAACTAAGGGAAATATGGTAGGAATATGATGTATGTATGCAGTTTAGACCATGTAGAGCTAGGTGAACACTTTTTGTGTTAACATAAACACTAAATGGGGGTGAGATTGGGTTCTTTGGGGATGAGAGCGAGGAAGATGGAATTGGTGGCCCCACTAATTTTCTCTTTGGATTTGATCTAGGAGAAAAGACGTATTAATTATTTTTTATTATAAACCAGCATTTCTTGTAGAAACAGATAATGAAACCATCTGGCCCAGGAGATTTTTCGAGGAGAAGGGACCATATGGCCTTCTTAATTTCATCTTCAGAGATGGGGGAGTCAAGGGAATATGAGTCTTTTTACCAATAAGAGTAGGTATGTTTGCGATCATGTCCATCATTTCATCCTAAGTAATTTCCTCCTCTACATTGTAAATATCTTCAATTTTTTTTACCTCAAGCTTGATCCCTGCTTGGTATGTAAGTTTAGTCCCATCTTCCTTTGTGAGTTCCTTGTTTGCCTCTCCTTGCATTAGTTATGGAAGAACTTAGTGTTTTTGTCCCCACATTTTAAACAAAGGTTTTGGGAATGCAATCTCCAACCTTATTCCTCGTATCTAGTTGTGATATAGATTCTTCTGTCAAGATCTCTTTCCTGACCTAGAAGATATCTGGTGACTTCTTCTTTTTCCATTTTTTCCTATAGGATACCTATATTTTATACAAGCTCTAACTTTCTTTCCCTTGCTCTTGATAGTTTTAAGCAACCCAGAGTTTGAGGGAACACTTAAATTGCTTAATATTTTTCTCCCATATATAGCTAGGTGAACCTATTATGAAGGTATTCCTAGAATTTTTATAATAGAAAGTGTACCCTCCGATTCCAACCATAGAGGGTTGAATTAGAAAGAGAGCGGGCCTAGCTTCCTGATGTGAGAAAGGAAAAAGAAGTGAGGTTGTGATCTGAAGCAGCAGAAACCAACATCTTAGACTCTGTAATGACCGGGTTTTTAAGAAAAGAGGATATTACTAGAATACGATCAAGCCTTGCCGCAATGTGCCAACGACCAATACTTTATTTTTCTCCAGGTGATTTTTTTGTTCTTTGGATTAATATCAATCAAGCCCCTGAGAAAGATAAGGTCTTCTATCCAGTCCCCAAAAGGATCATAGACTTTGGAACCTTCTCGTCTTTCCTCAGCCAAGATGGTGACATTGAAGTCACTAGCTATGATACAAGGCAGGTGATTCTTACCAATACTTTGATCTTCCAGGTCATTCTAGAAGGTCTCTTTGCTTTCCTAGAGAGTAGGTCCGTAGATGCTCTTGATATAGATAATTTCATTGCTTTCTTTGTCCTCTAAATCAATGAAGATCCAGTTCCTATTTTCTAAGGTTGAGCGTAGAGGAAATATTTTCTTGTCCCACCAAGTGAGAAGGCCTCCCAAGTCCCTAGAGGCACTGACAAATTTTCCTTCGCCTCGAGCCCAAATTTTATCCATTATTGATAGAAAATATTCTACGGACTTTTTTGTCTCCTGGATGATGAGGATGGAGTTTTCTTCCATAGTCTTAAATATTTTGATGGCTTCTAGCTTTTGTTTTCCTCCGAACCCTATGCATTTCCAAGAGACAAGCTTCATTATTTCTTGGAGGGGTGATGCCCCTTATCTCTTTTTTCTTCTTCGACGCTAATTAGATACTTACTGGCTTGAGTGTTTCTAAATAAAAATTCTAGGCTCGATAGCTTCCCTGCCTCTTTCTCCCTGGATCCTTCCTAATCCCTGATAATATTGTTTGATTTTTTTCCCTTTTTAACTTGTGATTCCTGGTCCTCGTATATACTCTCTGACATTTCTTCAATTTGCACTTTTTCCCTTCATCTAGTGACTAAGCCTTCGGAGTTCAATGAGGTTTGTTATCAGGAATATAGCACCTCCTACGGATAAGAGCTGGTTCCCTAGTCTGAATGGTTCAGATCTAGAACAAAACACAAACACGGAATGCTAGACTCTTCCTAAATCTGGTTAATCACAGGAATGAGATGCCATGATACTTCTCTCAAAGGTTGTCCTCGCTATCCTCATAGAAGAACCTATGAAATATGGAAAACAACAAGAGAAACATGATAGCATACAATATAATCAACTAGATCTATGCCCGTGACCAAGCAATGAAGCAATACATACATATGAAACAGTAAATATGGGAAAGAAAATACATTCTTTATTAATAAATTATTGGAGAGACTACAACCTTCATGCCTTGGTGTTGAGAGTTCCTTCCAATGGCTCCTTGCCTCTAACTTCACCTTGCCTCCAAAGACTCAAGAATGATTTTAAAGAGTTTGGGTATGAAACACAATTCTTCCTCCTTTTTCCCATGGGGGTGAGCCAATATTTAAAGGCATGGGAGGATAGGTATGGTTGAGGATATTATGGGTGAGGTGGAGATTAATCCTAAAAGGGAGGATCTCGAGCTCCAGATGGTCCTAAACCATAGGGATGAGGGTCCACGGAGGTCAGCTTCGAGAATCCTCTTGAAGCTTCTCTTTTTTTCCTTGAAAACTCGAGGACCGCTTCTCCAAAGAAGGAAACAGGCGGTGATAAGGGGGAACCACTATTTGTAGTAAGGGAAAGAGTGGCGCCACCTCTCTTTTCTCATGTATCAGGAGAGGTGCTGGCTCTTTGCTTCTTGGGTAATGCTTTTTGTCAATGGGTAAAGAGCGTTACCAGCTCAAAAGAGAGAAAAATTGCAAGGGGTTAATTTATTCCTTCATTTCTCTAGGGAAAATATGAGGGATTGGAACAAACAAGGGAATACCTATCTCATAACATGAGGGTGAAAATATTTTGGTATAACAAGGTTTCATTTCTTGCTTTTGGATGGAATTGAGAGGAGATAGGCTAGGCTGTGGGGTATTCCTGATCAATTTGTGGTGGATCTTCTTTTGGGTATGAAACTTCATTGGGGTTTTGTGTTTTTTTCTGCATCATTCGTTTCCTCATATTCTTTATCTTTTGTTGAGATAACTTGGAATTTGTTTATGGCAGCCTTGTTTGTAGTGGTAGGGTATACTTGAGGAAGTGTGATCTTGGAACCTCTCCTTCTATTGAATTTGTTTCATCCTTCTATGGGGGTATCTTTTGTGTTGGGATTTGTTGGTTTTTTTGGACAAAATTTTGCAAAGTTCCCATATTCATGGCATACTTTGCACTTGAAGTGTATTTTCTCATAGTCCGCGGTCTGTAGGTGGTTCCATCCATCCATTAAAAGATTGATGACCTCGGGGAGATCCTTCTCTAGGTCCACTTCACCACAAATCCTGTAACAGGAAAACATTGGGGGCTTGGGTTCATATTTGTCGATATATGTCCCCACAGTATTTCTAATGAAGCAAAATTCCTCATCATTCCAACAATGCATAGGGAGGTGGGGGAGATTTACCCAGACAGGTAGAACAACAGGGATTTCATTCTCCGGGGAAAAGGAGAGATCCCATTTGTTGAGGTAGATACCTCTAGTCCCCATGAAATAAGGCCCATTCCTGAAGATAAGATCACAGTCTTCCTTCTTCTCAAGAATAAAAACAAAATAACCCTTTCCAGAGAAGATTTGATGAAACTCTCCTTGAATGACCGGCCTCTAGTTTTTTCTCAGCTAGATTTCAATGGACCGAGGAGAGGGCCAAATGCCCATGAAGAGCCCTATGAGACCATTTTATGAAAGAGTAGCTTCTTTATGCATGGAAGCAGCGGAGGAAAGATTAACATCCAGGATCTCAAAATGCTTGAAAAAATGAGAGTTGGCAGGGAGAGGACTAAGGGTAGAGGAAGGGGATTGGGATGCCACAATGTGTTGAAAACGGGCTTCAAAGATTCCCACTTCATCAGGCTCAAAGATGATGAAACCTGACACAGGTGTAGAAACCCTAGCATATACCTTCCGCCTTCAGAGAGTTTTCTTAAGTTATCTTCATAAATAATCAACTTCTTTTAACACATTGTAAAAAAATTAGGTTGTTATTCTAATTTTCATACAATTTCTTATGGATTCTTATGTCACTATGAAACACTCAAATTTTAATTATCAACTTTCCATCCCTATGTATGCTATTAGGTTAGGTGGAACCAATGTTAATGTTGGTGTGCAATGGATTTGCACTTGCCAAGCACCATTTCTATGAATTCCATCATTTATTCCCATAGCTCCAACAAGATGGTTAGGCATATACACTAAATGGGGTGAATAATTCTCCTCACTATCACTTCTCATAGGATGGAAAAATAAGTAACTTATATAGGGGTTTAGTGGATCATTTCCCATCTCTATAACATTTTAGGTGTTGGTCCTTTCAATATTCATCAATTACAATTGCAAACGGTTATGGATAAGCACACTCACATATTTCATAGACATCCTCTAGGTCCCCTCCATTTCATGACCATGACCACAATATCATTTTGCTTCCAAATATAATTCCTCCCCATTTAAGTCCATACTATTTTTACAAGTAGAAAAGTAAGGGTGAACCTTGGTTCAAAAATATTGGATGTAGGAGCCATTCAGCCCAATCGTACTTCCTCCTCCAGAATTTTCACCTTAGTACAAAAGAAATATATATGGATAAAAGTGTATAATGTGTATTTATTACAATGAATTAAATAGAACAACAGTGAAAGACAAGTTTCCCATTCTTGTAATTGATGTGCCACTGAGATACAATCCACGGTGTTGACTATTTCTCCAAACTTGATATTTATTTTACTTACCATCAAATCTAAATATCAGAACATGTGTTTCTAAACAAAAATTTGAAACTCATGATGGTCACTATGAGTTCATCATTATGCCATTTAGATTGACTAATTCTCCCTGTACATTTTAAATCCTTATGAATAAGTCGATATTCAACTCATACTTGTGGAGTACATTCTAGCATTTTTTATGACATTATGATTTATAGTAAGGCCTATATAGTTCACACCTCTCATTTGGACACTATTGTTCAAATCTTAGAAGATAATTAATTATGCTATTAAATTCAAGTGTACATTTGGTTAGCAATAAGTTGAATACCCTGGGCATGCTATTTCTCAAGAAGTTGTCAAAATTGATGCATAAAAGATTGAAGCCATTAAAGGGTTAAGAGTATATTTAGGGTAAAATCATGAATGTGGGTGTCTATTTTGGGGGGTATTGTGAGAAAATAAATATGGTTTTTTCATGTTTTTCAAATTCAAGTGAAAAAGAAAAATAAATCTTTTATTTTTGTTATTAATATTTGATAAGTCAATTTAGAGAATGTTTGAGAGTATGTTCTTATAAAATGAAAGGGATAATAAATAGTCATGTTTTTTGAGTCACATGAACTCATTCTTAAATTTTTGTTTATTAAAAACAAAATATGCTACGACAATCTATACAAAGTGTATCAATGCTGACTATAATTGTGTACCCACCGGGTGAATATACTAATTATTATAATTTTTTAAATTGGATTGTTGTGGAAAACATGTCGAATATCAACATGTATAATATGAGTCAACATTTCTCTCAATTTCCACTAAAACTAAACAATCTAAGAGTACCCTTTCGAGATAGACACTCCAATGAGTTGTCCTATAAATTTTTTTTCAATTTTTTTATTGCGTATTTTTGAAGTTATTGAATTTTCATTTCATTGCATTTGAAAGCAATGAAACCAAAAGAGACATATGTTAACTACAAAATTAATTAACATTATTAGATCTCAACTAAATACAACAAAATATGTACATACAAAAAGTATATTCAATGGAGAAAATAATGGTATCAGTTCCAAAATTCACTTTGCAGTACTAGATATAGGTTTGACCTTTTGAAATTTGTAAAAACTAAAAACCTTTCAGTTTTTAGTATTAATAGGTTTTCGGCCAAAAAATAGTTTTGAAAAAAACTTGTTTAATTTTTCGGTCAATTTTTTTGTCAATGATTGGCCATTGGATTTAATCGAAAAAAAGGTTGTTGGATTAATTAATTTTTTAGTCGAGCCATTTTTACTGTGAGAGCTTGATCTTCATTTCCCATCTTTTCTTATCGAGCTACTATTCGAGCTTCTTCTTATGAGCATTCTTCCCACAGTTTACTAAACTTGATTAGTTTCTTCCTGGCACGCATCCCTTGAATGAAGGAGTCCCATGCTCTGGGGAGACCATTCAAGGTGGTCATCATAATCTCTGCATTCCCTACATCTTAATCTACTACTTCAAGTTCTTCCCTGATCTGAGAGACCCTTGTAAAGTAAGACTGTATAGTCTCCGCATTTTGGATCTTTACATTCTTCAATTGATTTCTCAGAGTCATCTTCTGATCTATGTTCTTCCCTTCAAATAACTTGGTCACTGCATCAAAAATCTCTTTGGTTGTCTTTAGGGAGGACACTTGAGCTATAAGGTGATCCTTGATTGAATCAGCAATAATCCTCTTAGCCATGACCAATTTATTTTTGTGTAAGGCCTTAGCCTCATCTCCCTCTGGAACTAGAACCTCTTCACTAATGTAGGAGTCCAATTCATTTTATTCCAGGACCAGGGAGATCCTATACTTCCAGGCTCGGAAGTTATCAGCTCCCTCAAGATTTTCACCAAGCTTGGTATTATGAGACATCTTAAAAGAGAAACTCAAATGGAAATACAAAAGATTTAGATCTTACTAGTTTAAGATGTTTCAACTGAATCTGGAGCTGGATTTCTACAGAGCTGGTTTTCTGGTTCAAGAGTCTTGGCAAGAAACACCCTCCAGAGCAATTTGAACGCAAAAAATTTCAAATTTTTCATTCCATCAATTTTTTGAATGACATTTGATATCACAACCTTAATCAACACTCATCTATAAATATTTTAGGAGTGTCGTCAGAATCTTTGATTCGAAAGGCACTCCCAATAGAAGTTGATAGATTTATTGATTTAGGGGGATTAACTTCAGTTTATATCAAGTTTGAATTTCTTGGCCTTAGTTTCTCATTTCTTTTTTATCATTTGAAAAGGTTATAATCCTGAAAGTTAGTAACTCCTAATTTTACAACATTTATCATTCATGCATATTTGAGGTCAATTGAATTTATTATATCAATGGTTTTTGATTGTTAACCTAAGCAAGCTGATACATGATATGATATTTGTTTTTCAATTTATATATGAGGTCTAACGAGCTTTTTTACTTCCAAAATATCTATTTCATCATGTAATCATAGGGATAAAAGTGTATTTCATATAAATTTCGCAAGTTTCACATTATTATACACTTGTCCTCATTATGAATTTTGTGTTTTTAGATGAGATGAGATTGATGGGATTATGAACCTTTTCAACACCTTGAAGTATAGTCAGTATTTAAGTCCATCATAAGTGGCTAAGATGATTTTCGAAGGTTTGATATGGGATTGGTTACATTACTAATTGTCTCTTTGTCATTATAATATCGACCATAATTCTAATTAAATCAATTGTATTTTTTATTTATTAATCTTGGTATTGTTGATATTCGATGATGAAAGATTAGGTGATTGTAACCATTAAACTATGCTTTGAAACTATGAGTTTTATTAGGCCATCACATCAGTATGAAAAATGCTAATCAGTATTGATTCTATTATTGAAATTGAAGGTTTGATATCTGCGTAACCCAAATGTTTGCCATCTGTTGATTTGCAATCATGCAAATATCACGCATAAGCCGTCGCTGGCTTGATTTTTCTATAGACCATTATTGCATGGGAAGTGTTCTCCAAGTCCCATTAACTTGTCAATTTGAAGGTATGATGGATCTGCAGGAAAGTTCACAGTTCTTTGGTGAAATAGGGCAGTTTGGAGTGTTAATTGATATGTGTGAATTCTGGATAAATCAACTGTGTTTTTTAGTTTGGCTTTTGAAAATCCTAAAAGCTTGCGTAATTGCTATCATGGCCCCTGTTTTGAGATTTGAACTCATAGGAGACGAATATTTGGACGCTGCCCCTGAATGTTGTGAGTTGGTGGTAAGGGTTGGATGGCTAGGGTTTTTGCAGAAATTCTCTGGGTTTAACTTGGCAGTTTCCAGGGCATTTGCAGCATCATTTGATGGTATCAAATCACAAACAGGATATGTCGAGTTGAAGTTGACATAAGAGTTTGTTTCTCAGGCCATAGGTTTACCATGGGTAGGTGAACGTTGGTATAAGGGAAAGCATGCAAAAAACGATGATTGGAAGGAGTTCTTGACCCCAGCTAACCGAAAAATGAAGTATAGTCCGGTTTCCCTTCTTGACCACTCAAGAAGAAATGGTGATCTCTACTCGAACTTATTATAAGGTACATCACCTATGAAGGTCAACTTTTCCCAACCCAGTTTTATCATCTTTGGCTTTTAATGGTTTTGAAGGGGCGTCCTGTGAACATGCCGTATTATTTCTTAAATAGTCTTCATAAGATGGCTTGTACCTATCATATTAATGTGGGGGATAAGGAGAGGAGTCTATTTCATCATGGACTGATTAAAATACTTGTTTCCTGTCGATTAGGAGAATTAGGGGATACTTGGGAATCATTTCTCATACGTAATGGGTTTGGGGAAAATGAGGAGTGGCCCCGACGGAGGCCGAAAACTAGGTGAAGACGTATCAAGATAGAAGAAGCTGGGCCTGAGTTAGAAGAGTGTAGTTCTCAAGATAATCTTGACAATGAAGTGTCTGAACCCAGTCAAACCCTAAGTAGCAGTGACTTTAAGGTCAAGTCTGAAATGAACCCTGAGATCCCTATTGATGATTCTCGGCCTCGAACGAGAAAACTGGTGATCACAACACTCTGTCCAAATGAGGATATTCCTCATTCATAGACCAACATTAGTAAAAAATTGGCTGAAGACCAAATTAGTAGAGTGCTAAGTAATTAGGCTATTCGTCGAACTACTTATAGTATGACAGCTGCATTTTTCGCCGGAAGAGACTTGAGTGTAGGGGATGCCCTTGTTATTGAAGTGAGTGATTCTTCAGAGCCTCATCCCAATCCAGCTCCAATTGGTCCAACCATCCTGGACCTAAAATATGTATCTGTCTCTGAGACTAATGTTGTCGGTGTTCAACAAGTAAATCCTGATGTATATCAAGAGATTGATCAGAATCCATGCACAGAGGATGAAGACATAAGGGGGGTCAACTGTAGGATCGAAGGAACAAATCAATCAAATCTCCTATGCCCAAGTCATCTCATATCTACAAACTAATTTAAAAGAGGCTCGGGTTATTAAGGCATTCGCTATGGATGAAATTTCAAGCTTAAAAGCCGATTTGACTTCTTCGATTGAAAAATGGAATTTTTTGAGGGAGAAGAAGCTTAAATACAAAGATCGAGTTAAAAGCCTTCTATTAAGAAATCGAAGATTGATCAAAGAGAATAAGATTGCTAATACAAGGATTGTTATATTTAAGGCCAAGTTAGATGAAGCAAGAAGAAATGTGCCAATTCGACTTTCTGTTGAATTAGTCCTTAAAATCTAACATTTTTGTTTTCTGTAATGAAGTTGAATTTTGTCTTATGGTTTAAATCTTCGTTAGGCATACAGACGATTTGAAATCAATCTCCACAAGTCAGTAATATCTTGTATTTTTCAGTTTTGGTTCTTGGTGCAAAGTGTTTTCTTATTTAATAAGGATATCTGCAAAATTGAAATTCTGCAAACATCCTATTTATTTTTATGTGATTGTTAATTGCACTTTGCTAACAAATTCTGTTTAAAATTGCCAGGTATTAAGGAGTAAATGAGATGAAACTTGATGATGCGCTACATTTTTGGTTTTGATTGGCTAGAGTTTTGTCATTGGAGGTTGCTTTGAAAATGTAATTGATTGCTATTTTGCTGGTTCTAGGCTCCTATTTCTGAGCATCATCAGTTCATGGATTGCCGAATTTAGTGATGACACATCTTGGGTAATAATGATACTGGATTTTATCTAGTAAGTTAGTTATTTTCTTTCATATTATTCCATCCTGGTGGTTACTCAACAACATACATAGGATCATGGACTTTCCTTTGCTCTGTATTTAGAGAAAATCCATTTATTACCATAGAAATAGGGTGGCTAGTTAATTAGTTGTTGTTTCGGTTCCCTTTATAAACAATTTTCAAACATGAATAAGGGGTTTGATTTCTGAGACATTTGGAGAATTGATATTTTATAGTTTTTATACTTCATTCTATTGTGTTGGTTTTTTCTGGAACTTTTTTCTGAAGATCACTGAATGTTACAGGATAGTAAAGACCCTAGCTAAGTCTTTAAAATGTTTTATGATGTGTTAATGATTGTTCTACTTTGTTAATTTCACTTTCATATATATATCGTGCTATTATATGTGAAATATTCTTTTATGGATCTCGAATGATTACACTGCCTTGAAATGTAAATGATTTATTGTTATGTTGAAATGAATGTGCTTCTTCACATTTTCAATTGATTATGAATCTATATTAGATAAATTATTAACTTGCAAGCTGAACTTGTTCCATCTACAAGTTAGTATATGACTACATTCGTTATGTTTCAAGACTGTGTATATGTTTGATTCATTTGATAACATGTTTTAATTTCTGTTTGAATTATTTTGTAATGAAATACCATCTTATTGTGAGATAATTCAAGTTTAATTCTGTTTATTGTAGACTTTTCTAACAATTCAGAATGATTGATCATCTTATGCTTTAAAACCTCTTCTCAAATTAATAATTCATGCTCTCGGTTGAGATAGGTAGTCTGTATTTAGGTCATTATAGAATAGAATTAGGAGCTACTATTTTCTGCACTTAGCTTAAGGTAATTTTTAGCATTAAATAGTCATTAGGTTAAATTTCTCTGATTTGTTAAAATATTTGGTTAAGCAAATTTTATCCACATACACCTAGAGAGACTCTCTATTTGGAGAGCACATTATACAGGCAGGAGGGCCTTGATCTTGTGAAAGACAGTTATCTTAAACATATACAAGATTGCATTAAGTTGAGAGTGTGGGCTGTCTTTCCATTGTTGGCCTAAGTTAGTTTTAATGGCCAACAAATGGCGCTAGAAGGAGGGCATGAGCTTAAATCTTAATGGATGATTGATCACATAATGCTTCTACCATCAATCAACGTACTTCCCCTATCACAAGTTTTGGAATATTGTCTGCCTTGGTCTCTACATCACAACCTGAAACTATAAATACACCCTTTTTAGATGCGGTTAGGACCATTATTGAAAGAGACCCAACTTTCTCATTGGTTTCCCCAGAATAGATAAATCAAACCTTATAGGAATCACGTAGGATTTTAACTAGAACCTATTCTTATCAAACATGGATCCCTCCGATCAATTTCGGATTACCAAGCAGAGCTCATTTTCAAACCTTGGTAGTGACTGAGTCAGCTGCTGATCCGGTTGGAGAAGAGCCTCTTGAACCATTGAGAGGGTCTCCTGATTATTGTATTAGTGATAATTTGAGAGGAGTAGCTGGTTCTAACACCTCTCGATGACTGTTGTCTGCAGGTGGATCTGACCTACCCCCTTCACCTTCTAAATCACCACCTGATAGCCCCCGTGACCATAACAATGAGTCTTCGTCAAATCTAGAATTTGATCCAGACATGGGTGACCGTGACCAAGGTAATCCTAATTTTGATAGACCATGGTTATGACGTGGTGCTGTTGCTGTACCTGGACTGCAGCATAAACTACCTAAACATCCTGACAAACTGCTACCTAAATTTGACCCAGATGATAAGGGCTTGGCCAAAACTCACATTGACAAATTCATTCTCGCTATTCAGACTATGAATGTTCAGCATGAGGATGTGGTATGTCGACTATTCCCTTTAACTTTTGAAGGAAAAGCTGCAGTTTGGTATTTTTCCCTGACGCAAGGATCGATAACTAGTTGGGGTGATTTTAGTCAGGCATTCTTAAACAAGTTTGGTGAAGACAAAACCCTTACTATGTTAGCACTAGAATTGGATAGAAGCAAGATGGAAAACAAGGAAAGAATAAAATATTTTAATCAGCGTTTCCTTACTCTCTTAAAGAGAATACTAGTAGCCTCCCAACCTCCATAGGATATTATAATTGAGAATTACACTTCAGCGTTACCCAAATCCCTTGGTATGTTTGTGAAACAAACTAGTAAGATCACCTTGGTTGAAACCTTTCAAAGAAACAATAAAGGTTGAAGAGAATTCGTTGATGTTCAAACCATAAAATAATGGCAAAACCGATAGCCCTTTTGTAAACGAAATGAAACCACAACAAGAACTAACTCAGATAAAAGAGATACCCATGCTTTTGATGTAGAAAAATTACAACAGGTAATCAGCTCTCTCACAAATGAAGTGGTGATATTGAAAGGAAATAATGGGGAAGTTACTTCAAATAGAGGAAATTTTAAAACCCCATACTAGCCATATACATCACCAAATGCCAGGAAAAACACTCCGCCTGACATATCAAACAATGAGGAAGTTTTTAACACTATAAGGGTTGTATATGCCTTACTTGAAACTTCAACCAATCAGGAGTTGGAGGAGGATCGTGAACCTGAGTAGCCTGAAACCGAAGAGGAAACTCTTGAGGATCCTCTCCCGTTTATTTGCCATTTTTGGGATAGCTCAGCCAAAGAGGAAGAGTGTAGTGACCATTCTATATTTTTCAACCAGCACACCCATGATACAAGGAGTAAAGGGCCTGTAGATTCACAACCATCACCCACACCTAGGAATAGTCATCAACCTACGAATCAACATCCTATGACTCAAATTATGGATCTCCAGTATGACATCATAGATGATCTCAAGAAATAGAGGAAAAAAAATTAGCATGCTTGATTTATTGAAAATTTACCCTATGCCTAGAGGTTCAATACTCTCAAATTTAACCACTTCATCAAATACCAATTCTAAAAGAAATCAGCCCTTTGTACCTTCAGTAAATAACATCGATCCTTCAACTAGTAAAGCCACAGCTGTTTCTAATGGCAATATCAAAACAACCGTTGATAAAGATACACTGATAGGTAAGAACTCCAAATATACAACTCGCCCCTTCCTAGTAATGTTTGAAATCTTCAATCGGAATGTCCATAATTGTATGATCGATTCCGAAGCTTCTTCAGACGCTATGCCCTATTCGGTCTGCAAGAAATTGAATGCTAAGCCCACACCCTGTGAAATTCAGACCAGCCAACTAGACCGATCTAAGGTGAAAATTGTAGGTGAATTAAAAGGAGTAATGATTATAATGGCCACTAATCCTTAGCTCTTCCAGGTTATTGATGTAGTGGTAGTAGACATACCTGATGTCTATGGGTTGTTCTTAAGTCGTGACTGGTCTCAAGCTTTAAAAGGATATTTTTCAACTGATTGGTCACACTTATGGTTACCTAAAAATGGGCAACCTAATCAGATTAGGATTGACATAGAGAGATACATGAAACACACATTGAATGAGATAAACTCTCCCAATGAACCAGTCTTGTTTAGTGATTCAATTTTAGGGAACTATGGGTACGATTCTGATTTGGGGAGTTTCCCTGCACTTAAATCTGTATTTGTTGATTCTGTAAATAAATAAAAAATTTTACATTGCAATTTTCGGATAGCTTCTCCCAGTTTGATTAACACTGTGAATAATGCAAATGCTGTAATTAGTCTTGTTGATAATCCTTGGCATTTGTACTTTGACGGTTCTCGATCCAAGGAAGGTGCAGGAGTAGGTTGCATGCTCTTAGATCCTACAGGAAACAAACTTATGCTATCTTGTAGGCTGGAATTTCTCTACACAAATAACACAGTCAAATATGAGGCCCTCATCCAAGGACTCAGGAAGGCATTGGACTTAAATGTTAAGGTTCTAATTGCATTCGGAGATTCTGAAATCATTGTTCGGCAAGTCCGCAATTCCATTCATTGCTTATCTAATCACTTGCAAGGTTATCAAAAAGAGGTATGGAATAAATAATTTCAGCATTTGATGCCTTTAATATCGAGTCTATTCCTCGTTTTCAGAATCAGGAAGCTGACCTTTTGGAAAATGTAGCCTCGTGGCTCATTCCCTCAGAAAATTTTTCTCCCAATGTTTTTTCTATTGAATCATTATTTAGACCATCGATCCCCGATAACATCACTAACTAGCGTGTCTTTAATGATGATTCACAGATCATTTCCTTCTTAACTGGAGAAGATGATTTTAAAGTATCCGCAATTGACGAGATCACGCATGATGAATATCTACACAATTTCTCAATAATCCATCTACCTCATCCTGTTGACCAATATTTTGAGCTAGTAAATTCGATCCCTACGTCGGTTCTTAGAATTGAAATTTTTTATGACCTACACGATAAGTTTAAAGGAGTGCCTAATTGCAAGAGGAGCAGTTCCAACATGCGTTATGAAATCATATATTTAGGCACGAGAGAAAATCCTAAAAATATCAATTTAGGATCAGACTGTACCTAGAATGAAAAATCAGCCTTTCTGAAACTGTTTAGTGAATTCAAGGATGTATTTACATGGTCATACAATGATCTAAATACTTTCGATACCCAGATCATACAACACGTAATCCCTATGAAATCCCAGTCAAAACCCATTCAGCAGAAACTAAGAAAAATGCACCCTGCCTTAGAACTGGTGGTAAAGAAATATTTGAATAAATTTCTTAACGCCCGCATTATATTTCCCATACACCACATGCACTGGGTGGCAAACCTTGTTCCTTTTAGGAAGAAAAATGGAGATATTAGGTTATGTGTATATTTTCGAAACTTAAACCGATCATCAGAAAAGGATAACTATCTTGTTCCACCCATTGAACAAATCCTCCAGAAGGTGTTAGGTGCTCAGATGCTGTCTTTATTAGATGGTTTTTCTAGGTACAATCAGGTTCTAGTTTCTCCTACAGACCATCTAAAAACTACTTTTAAGACCCCTTGGGGAGCCTATTCCTACAGGAAGATTCCCTTCGAATTGATAAACGATGGGGATACATTCCAAAGGGCAATGGACACTACTTTCAGAGGTATGATAAATCACTCTATCATTGTCTATTTAGATGACATCACCATGTTTTACAAAAACAAATCTGATCACATTTCACACTTACGTAAAGTGCATGAACGTTGCATGAAGTTTGGTATTTCCCTTAACCCTAAAAAGACAATATTTGCAGTAATCAAGGGAATTTTGCTAGGATTTGTAGTGTCAAAGGAAGGGATCATGATTGATCCAGAAAGAACTGAAGCTATCTCTAGGATTCCTTTTCCTTCTACTAATAAATCCATGCAATCCTTCCTGGGAAAGATAAAATTCGTGAGAAGGTTTGCCACCCAGTTTTTTTGAAATTGTGCGCCCACTGCAGAATATGATTAAGAAAGATAGCAGTTTTTTGTGGGGGGATAGAGAGAAAGAGTCATTTATCAAAATTAGAGAAGCCATAGCTGAGGCACCCGCACTCGTGAGCCCTGAATTTTGGAAAGACTTTATTCTCTATACTTTCGCATCTGACATATCTTACGCAGCTGTTCTTACTTAGAGGAACCAGCAGGGGGATGAAGTACCTATCTCCTTCATGAGCTTGAATTTAAAAGGAGTTGAGATGAACTACCACGAAGTGGATAAACAGGATTTTGCTATGTGTTTGTGCTAGAAATTGTTTCCAGACTACAAGAGAACAAGCCAACACAATAAAGTAAAATAGGGTTTTTTTAGGGTTTTGGTTGAACAGTTTGAAGAAAAGAGGGAAAACATTCATAAGACAAAAGCAAACACTAAATCATGAGCATTTGAATGACTGAGATGTATAACATATAAACCATAATCCAGTAAAATAAACACAATACTGAGTTTCACCCACAATTAGCAAGCATTTCAAGCATAAAAACATTAAACAGGTAATGAATATACCAACTAAGTAATTAACACAAATTAGAAATGAAACCAGTCAATAATCAAAAGGGCATATAGCACATATATTTCATAGTTCAGTCATCAAAAACACATAAGAGTCTTTACACTTAGCTCATAAACAAAGCCTGATAGCCTCCTCTTGTCAGCAAAAATCCAACCCTTTGTCCTCTTTCAGACTTACATTTATCCTGTTCTTTCAAAAACAGCTGGATAACTGAACCCTAACTACTTTTAGGTCATCCATTGAATTGTTCAATATAAACTAACATTATACAAAAATAAAATAAAATAACTTTTCGAACTAACAAATAACTGCTCTCGTTAAATAAATTTACTAGTCTTTTGCTGCTTCAGCTAATAGAGAAATTCCCTCCAAAGCCTAAGCTTTCCTTCTAGCTTTCAAGTGGTTTGATTCCAATTCTGTAACCCTCTTTGATAACTCTTCATTTTGCTGAGTCAGTGATCTAGATGGAGATCGGTGGCCACCCACCTATTCCACTAGCTCAAAATGGATTCGGATTTATGCATGAACGAAATGAAAGAACATATACAGAATCATAATAACAAACATTTTGCAAAGATAACAAAGATACAGTAAACACATATTCTATTAAATGGCGAAAATAGAACAGACTGTAATACAATTGCTAGAATGGTGGTAGCTATCTCTGAGAAGAGATGTGGCCGCTACGCTCATTCATGCCAAGCTGAATACAAAATGAGGCTGAAGGGGCCTATTTATAATAATAATGAGGGTGAGAACCCCAAAAGTGCAAAATGTAACCCTAGAAGATGAACCATCATAAAGTTTGCGGCCCCAAGGTGGTAAGTTGAACAATCAACTTCCTAGGGTCATAACTTTTGCATACGATCTCTGATTTGGGAATTCGATAACTCGTTGGAAAGGTCTATCTAAGATTTACAACTTTTGGTCAAACAAATGTATGTTGATGGAAACCATTTGGCCCTGAATCTCCAAAAAACGTTGTTTAGGGCCTCAAAACGGCCCCAGAAGTTTAGGACTCGAAAAATTGCAGAAAAATAGCTAGGAAACTGCCATAATGGACAATTGTTTTGAGCCAGTGGAATAGGTGGGTGGCAACCCATCTCCATCTGGATCAGTCAGCTCTTGGATAGTCTACCTTAATTCTGCAAGAAATCGCCACAATTCGCCTTCATGATGATGCTCACACTTGTCACAGTGATTAATATTTGAATGTTTCCACGGTATCGGTGTCTCCCATCACTAACAACTAATATTTCTTAGCATCGGCGATCGGAACCCCAAGACTAAACATAGCGGTGCTTCCAGTTACTAGCTTGTCGGCAATCGGAAGCTGTAATCACTAATGCATCGGAACCTTAAGACTGAATGCTGCCGCAGTGTCGGCGCTTTAAATCACTAACTTTGTTATCGATGATAGGAAGCTCTAGAAACTATCTCGTCAGAGCTTTATAGCGGAATGCTGCCACAGTGTCGGTGCTTTAAACCACTAGCTTCACGATCGGCGATAAGAAGCTCTAGCAACTATCTCGTCAGAGCTTTATAATGGAATGCTGCCACAGTCTCGGCGCTTTAAATCACTAGCTTCGCGATCGGCGATCGGAGGCTCTAGCAACTATCTCGTCGGAGCTTTATACTAGAATGTTGCCATAGTGTTAGCGCTTTACACCACTAGCTTCGCGATCAGCGATCAGAAGCTCTAGCAACTATCTCGTCGGATCTTTATACCGAAATGCTACCACAATGTCGATGACATAGAGAACTAAATCTCTAAAACATTGAATGATGATTTTTAACTTGCATGACTTTCTTGTAGCGCCTGTGTGCATTTGTTTTTGGCTTGCGCTACAAGAAAATTCAAGTTAATGATTTTCTAAAATTAATCTCATGATATAGGTTTAAACTTGGTTTAGGAGTCCTAATTAAACTTTTATGTTAGTTTTTTAGACTTTTTAATCCATATAATCCTTATATAAGCCCTTTGATTATGAAATCAAACCAAAACTTGTAAAAATAAACTAAAAAATCAAATAACATGAAAGCTAAAGGGGAAAAACTCAAACTATCCCAATCAAAAAAAAAATCTAGGAATAAAGAATAAAACCAAACTTTAAAACAATAAGAAAAATCATATTTTTAAGACAAGTAAATGGTTCAAAAATAGAAAACAAAAAAAGGCTATAACATCTGGCTCCTACTGCAGGATGAAGTCCTCCCTGTGAGGCTTCAAGAACCTGTTGACTAGTGCCTTATGTAACTAAAACTGCTTGCTATTTTTCAAAACATCCATTCGGCTGTGGAGTCTTTATTCAATCCTTCACACACGGATATATACAATGAAAATCAAATCTCTTTCTTTGAGGAACCTTCCATTTACTGAGTCAAATTGTAATCCCATTTACAATGTAACCAAGAAACAATTTCGTCAACCCACCAAAACTTGTCTTCAACTCCGAACTATATATATAATCAGAAATGTTGGAAAATATGAAGAGCAAATATCTAGCAACTTATACTCACTTTCATCAAATGGTGTCTCTAAAATAACAGATTTATAACTTAGTATTGTCTCTAAATAATTTGACATTGGATCATAAAAATTTCCAAAAGTTACCTCTTCCTGTTCTATGAAAAAGATAGGTTGTCCATAAGCATATTTTGTTGCATGAATATCAAGCAGGCATTGGCGATAAAAGACATCAAGATCAGCCTGAATTTGCTTCAGAATTTTTTGGACAGTATCATCAATAATGTCAACAAGCTGAACCTCCTTTTCCACACTGTCTTCAAATGGATAACTATCATGCATTGGCTTTGGCTGTTCAAGGATAATGGACTGAATGCATTCCTGAATCTATTGATCAAATTGTGCCATATCACACACCTCACACGTTTCTAGGTCTTTCTTTTCAATTTCATCATCATATTTATTAAAAATTAGAGCATCTTCATAATGGTTTTGAACAGCAGATTTATCATAACCATGAATATAAGAAACTTCTGAAAAAATGTGAACAACCTGGCTTTCATAGATTTTAGTGTCAAAACAAAAAGGAATAGAATATAATTCATCATAGAATTATTGTCTTGGAACCCTAATCTCTTCATCATAATGAGGAGCTTTTTGGGAAATTTCGAATGATGATGCTGAAGGTTCGCATTTTTCTTCAATACAAAGCCGATCTTTAACACAACAATGATTACCAACAGTTTGTTGAACAAGAGATTGATCTTCAACAGGATTAGCATTCAAATGATTATTAAGACTGTTGAAATCATTATGAGAATATTCCAAACTATCTCTGCTAATCTCATCACTAGAATAATCTTCAACCTAAACAAAAAGAACAACTTGATTATCATAATGATCATGGAATTCTTCCTTGACAACAGTATCTGAAAATGTTACCTTTTCATATTCAGC